>ML809223.1:12872-26991 GCA_009831015.1 Picea engelmannii
TCCTGTAGAACTGCACAATTCTTGTAGAAATATCCTATCAGTTTGTTTCAACTTCATATTTTGACTTAGATTAATATTATTTTCATGAAATCATCAATAAAAAATAAAAAGACATTTATATTTCTATTGATCAAAGGGTTAGAGAATTATCTTATTTTATTCATGCATTAGTGTATCTTTACTTCTATTACAACTTTCTGTCACAACTTCAATTGAGTTCATGCTCTTTCTTCAGTTTAATATTATTGATTCAATATTATTTAATTTAGCTAGAATAAATTATTTCCATGCAATCTAGATTAGTTATACTTTCAGATTGGTTTGTTTCCTTCAACTAATAGTTCAGAGTTGTTTTCTGTCAATTTATTTTCCTGCGTATTTTAATCCTTTGATCAGTTGCAAAAATTTGCTACTGACAAGTGAATATTAAATACATAGTTCATAGTGATGCAGACCTCCTACCTCAGTAGGGTCCACTGACCTCCCGGTCTCTAGATCGCTCTCTTCCCTGAACCGAAATGGCTCTTTAGGCTCATGTTGGAACCCTTTGAATGAATCCATAGGTCCCTTCATCCTCTCGCACAGGACTTGAAAAAACCTGCGCACTCACCTTTCAACACTCTTCTTTGTTCTAAGCCAACACACCTTTTGCGATTCGGGGTTTCGGGACTCCTGCATGTGAGCTCTCCTAGGCTCCTTGTCCTTCCCACTCCCGGTATTTGAAATGCCGAAAAAGGCTTAACGACTCTGGATCCTCCCTTAGCGCTACCAGATTTTCGCGGTTCCAGCTACAACGATTTTTTATCCTTCAAACTCCCGGACCCTGAAATTCCGATATCTACCCGTGACCACGGTCCACTTTTTGAGATTTTGGAATTCACAATTTCACGATTCCAGCTACAGATGGTTCTTGGTCCTTCAACCTCCCGGACCCCAAAATGCTGAAAAGGCTTAACGCCAAAGCGCTACTGGCTTTCACGATTCGGGGAATCGCGATGCAAGTGTTTCCTTGTTCTCTATCTTTCGAAATATCTGGTCCACGAAATGCCAAAATCTCTCTGGTTTGAGAGATCAATGGCCCAGGCCCTTCTAGGACCAACCGCTACGACCCCACTAGATCGATGGCTCGAAATCTTTCGGGCCTTTCCCCGAAACCTTGACCGCTTTCCACATGTCCTCCTTGATGGACGGTCCTGGTCCTTTCGACGACTTCTACGAAACATCGACCAATTTCCACGTGTCCTCCTTGATGGGCGGTCCTGGTCCTCTTGCGAATTATCCTTTCGTAGTTTTTGGAGACTCTTCACTCTCAGTCTCCTGGTGTTCGAATCCCCAAAATGTGGGTCTCTTGAGACGTGTCCTCTGAGATGGATAGTCCCGATGCTTTTGGGACTTGATGAGTCCTCTCCCTTCTGCTGTTACAAGGCTTAAACCTCGTGCACCTTCTTCTAGATCCGAAGGCTATCAACTCGTGGTGCTAGATCTAACGACTTCGATCTTTTTGGGGTTCCACCAGTCGAGAGTCCCACACTATTGGCCCTTGTACTCCCGGTTGTCGAAATGCCAAAATTCCGAAAGCTCAAGGCGCTTGATCAATGTCTTACAACGACCTCCAGATCTATGGTCAGATCTCTTCCCTGTCACTGACCTCCTTGCAACTCCACTTGATCCAATGACTTGATGTATTTCGTGACTCTCCTTGAGAGTTCTCCACCATTCATTCAGATCTTCGAGATCTCCTCTCCTGGATCTACATAGTGTTAAAGTTTGTGCTCCTACCTCAAATCATATGGTCCGTGAGATTCTCCACCACAATCCGATGCTCGACGACATTCTTCCTCCTGAGCTTTTACTCGCTTCTGACTTAGAAAATTTTCTAAGTCTCGAAGGTCTCGACCTTCGATTCTTCCTCTTGCGAGCCCGATTCCTTTGGGTCTCGTCTGCATTATAGAAACGCTTCCCTTCCTGAGCTTAGTCAACTCAGAAACTTTAAAAGGTCTCTCTACCTTCTACTCCTTTATTCTGTTGCTCTGTGTGCAAAGGCATTGTACCTCCTGAGCTTCGGGACTTAGAATAAGTCCACCCTCGCACACTCCTTGCGTTGCTGAGTTTTCCTCAATCTCAGGTTCAAAGTATTTCTTGAAAAGAAATGTTTCATGCCCTCTTGGCACTCCTTTGCTCAATGCACACCTTGGAGAGCCTACAAAGTGTTCAACAACTCTGGTTGTCTTCGAAATCGACAAAGAGTTCTTCTTATGGACACTTGCACCGGCTTAATGCCTGCCTGGCAGAGCTTCTACAGAACCTCCAGAGATTCTGTCTCTTTTCTCTGTGCCTTCCCCTGCACAGCTCGTCATCCAAGGTGTTAAACAACCTTGAGGCTCCTCCTTGAGTCTGTGAATCCTTCTGGTGTGCATTCCTTGCATGTTCTTTCTGATTCCACAGAGCTCAGATGCGCACTCCTTGCGCTGGCTATAGAACTTCCAATGTTCTGTTGTGCATTCCTTGCATGGCCTAAAGAACCCAGATAGAAATTGACAAACTCACAAACAAATAGTAAAATATATCTATAGCATGTATCTACAACATACAAGTGACATTCAAATGCATAAACATACACAAACAATTCATGGGCAGGAGAAAAAATTGCTCTTTGTATTAATCTCCTAATGTCTATACAAAATGTGTTTTTACAAAAACTGGATTGCTACCGAGTCTTAGTTCTCTCCCTCGAGATCTCTCTACCTGAGAATTATCCTATTCTCCCTCTCTACTCTACTCCTCGAGAGATTCATTAAAAAAGAGGGCTCTCTTGATCTTATCCTCATCCACCGCCTCGGTGTTATCGCTATCTTAGAGCGGCTCCTACTCTTATGGCTACATTACACAAAAGGAAGTCGCAGACCTGACTGATCTGGACTTAGATGCAGGTAATCGTTAAAGGAAACCTCAACCACTACCTGCACAAAGGAATGATATGGTCTCTATCAGCCTTACAACATTAAATTCAAATTCAAATTTTGAAAAATGAGAGGGTTGCGCCTCTCCCTTTCATGAATGCGCATTGGATGTGCTAGCTGGATGGAGCTTAAGATGAGTTGGAGTGATACTCCTACATCATAATCCTCAGCTGGAAAAATCATGAGCTCCTCTTCTCTAGTGTTGAAATCCACCTGGATCCCAAACTTTCCCTTGGAGCTATCCTCCAGCTCCTCTCCAGCTATGTTGTTGTTGCTTCTTCTTCCCTACTTCTCTTGCAGGCTCCCTTCTGCTCAGCTTCTCATTATTGGCAGTCTCTGTTTTTGAACTCAACATCAACCTTCTAATTTCTTCAATTAACCTGTCCAGCTACTCTAGTGGCTGGCTCTCCTTATGCAGTCTCCTCAGCTACACTTATTCCCGGAAAATGGGTCTATCAACTAGATTTCCCATGCCATTTTTCTCCTTTATGGCCTCAACTTGCCATCCTGCTGCAAAATTCATCTCTGCGGTATTATTTTTTTGACTGACCTACTATTCAGTCACCTTCTCAGACAGATTAGCTTCTGCCATTTCCCCTTGTGTTGGTTGAATTCTAGCTTCCTCCAGTTGCTCCTCAGACTGGAATTCTCCTTCATCTTATGTTGCATGCCTCGGCATTGCAGTTATCATCTGTTCAGCTCCCTGGATGAAAATTCTAAGTGATTCTTTGGAATGATCCTTTGCTAACATCTTCATGACTGTCTCCTCGTGGTAGCCATATACTGGCTCTGGATTGTTCAACTAATCCTCCAACATCTCTAACTCTTTTTCCCATGGAGTGAGCATCTTATTTGCATGCTCCTTTTCTGTTGGGGAAAACATTAGTATCTTCTCCTCCTCTCCCTCTATGACAGTCACTGTTGGTTGTCCTTCTTCTTTTGTTGCCTTTGCAACACATACTGTTAGGAATACTTCAATTCCCCCAATGATCAGAATGTATTTCTGACCTTCCTGGTAGGAATACTTCAATTCCCCCAATGATCAGAATGTATTTCTGACCTTCCTTCATCAACACTCCTTCTTGATCCGAACTCTCCTCTGAGTTCATGAGACTTTCACATAGCCTCATCTTTTCCCCCTTGCCCACTTGGCATCCTGGGAATTTTCTACTGCCCACCTGGCAGTGTATGAGACCGACTGATCCCATCTCATTGTCCACCTGGCAATATGAAATTTCACCACTTCCCCCTTGGCAGTATGTGAGACCTTCTGCTGATCTCTTCCCATTTCCCACCTAGCAACTTGAAAGTTCACTTCTTCCCACCTGGAAATTTATGAGATCAATCAATCCCATCTCCATCAACATTCCTTGTTGACTCGAACTCATCCCTGAGTTCATGAGACTTTTAGACAGTCTCATATACTCTCCCTTGCCCACTTGGCAATATGGGATTTCTTCCCTGCCCACCTGGCAGTTTACGAGATCTTCAACTAATCTCATACCATTTCCCTCCTGGAAATATGAATTTTCTTGGTTGTCCTCCTGACAGTCTATGAGATCCTCCAATGATCTCATCTCATTGCCCACCTGGCAATTGAAAAATTTATCTCTTCCCTCCTGGCAGTTTATGAGACCTGAAATTGATCTCTCTTCCTCATCATTGAGGGTTTCTCCAACTTCTGGCACACTTATGCAAACCATCTATGTGTCACTGAGGCTTTCAACATACCTCAGCCATATTTTCAACAACCTTCGTTGTCTTTTGGCCAGCAACTCCTTGACTAGCCACTTCACTTTCTTTTTCATGGACCATTCATACACCCATCGTGTTCTTTCACTCTGTTGCATTTGAAATGAAAGATCCTCCATCCTCTCTCTTATCTCAGTGAGTTATTTATCCATATCAACATTTCTCTTCCTCTCTTGGCGGTAATCTCTTTGACCATGCTTATGGCCTTCAATAGCCATTTCCATCTTTCACCTGCCCTCCTGGAAAGCATATGGATCACTCTACGTCTGAGAGCATATCCATGTCCTCCTACAACTCACCTGGTTGTCCACCATTTGTTACACACTTACAAGAATATTCACATAGCATCATTACTTTGTCTCCTCCTTCACCTGTTGTCTCCTTCACCTGAAGTCTACAGATGAAAATATCAACTCTGATACCACATGATGCAGACCCCCTACCTCAGCAGGGTCCACTAGCCTCCCGGTCTCTGGATCGCTCTCTTCCCTGAACCAAAATTGCTCTTCGGGCTCCTGCTGGAACCCTTTGAACAAATCCATAGGTCCCTTCGTCCTCTGGCACATGCCTTGAGAAAACCTACGCGCTCACCTTTCATCGCTCTTCTTTGTTCTAAACCAACACACCTTTCGCGTTTCGGGGTTTCGGGACTCCTGCATGCGATCTCTCCCAGGATCCTTGTCCTTCCCACTCCCGATATCCGAAATGATGAAAAGGGCTTAACGGATCTGGATCCTCCCTTAGCGCTACTAGATTTTCGCGATTTGAGGAATCGCGATTTCGGTTGCAACGATTTTTTATCCTTCAAACTCCCAGACCCCGAAATCGAAATCTACCCGTGACCACGGTCCACTTTTTGAGATTTTGTAATTCACAATTTTGCGATTCCGGCTACAGATGGTTCTTGGTCCTTCAACCTCCCTGACTGCAAAATGCTAAAAAGGCTTAACGCCAAAGCACTACCAGCTTTCTCGATTCAGAGAATCACGAAGAAAGCATTTCCCTGTTCTCTGTCTTTTGAAATCTTCGGTCCATGAAATGCCAAAATCTCTCTGTTCTAAGAGATCAATGGCCCAGTCCCTTCTGGAACCAACGGCTACAACCCCACTGGATCGACGGCTCGAAATATTCATGGCCTTTCCCCGAAACCTTGACCTCTTTCCACGTGTCCTCCTTGATGGACGGTCCTAGTCCTTTCAGCGAATTCTATGAAATTTTGACCAGTTGCCACATGTCCTCCTTGATGGACGGTCCTGGTCCTTTTGCGAATTCTCCTTTCGCGATTTTTGGATACTCTTCACTCTCGGTCTCTGGGTGTCCAAATCCCTAAAATGTGGGTCTCTTGACACACGTCCTCTGAGATGCACGGTCCCGATGGTTTCAGGACTTGATGGGTCCTCTCCATTCTATTGTTACGAGGCTTAAACCTCGCGCACCTTCTTCTAGATCCAAAGGCTATTGGCGCTTGGTGCTAGATCTGATGACTCCGATCTTTTTAGGGTTCCACCAATCAAGAGTCCCACACTATTGGCCCTTGTACTCCTGGTTACCGAAATGCCAAAATGCCAAAATCTCTAGGCACTTGATCAACGTCTCACAATGCCCTCCATATCTATGGTCGGATATCTTCCCCGTCACTGACCTCCTTCCAACTTCACTTGATCCAATGGCTTGCGGTATTTCGCGACTCTCCTCGAGAGTTCTCCACCGTTCATTCAGATTTTCGAGATCTCCTCTCCTGGATCTACACAGTGTTAAAGTCTGTGCTCCTACCTCAAATTGGACGGTCCGCGGGATTCTCCACCATGATCCAATGCTCAATGACGTTCTTCCTCTTGAGATTTTACTTGCTTCTGACTTAGAATATTTTCTAAGTCTCGAAGGTCTCAACCTTCGATTCTTCTTATTGCAAGCCCCATTCCTTTGGGTCTATCCTGCATTATAGAAACACTTCCCCTCCTGAGCTTAGTCAACTCAGAAACTTCGAAAGGTTTCTTGACCTTCTGCTCCTTTCTTCCGTTGCTCTGTGCGCAAAGGCATTGTTCCTCCTAAGCTTCGGGACTTAGAATAAGTCCACCCTCGCACACTCCTTGTGCTGCTGAGATTTCCTCATTCTCAGGTCCAAAGTATTTCTTGAAAATAAATGTTTTGCGCCCTCTTGGCGCTCCTTTTCTCAATCCACACCTTGCATAGCCTACAGAGTGTTCAGTAACTCTGGTTGTCTTCGAACTCAACAAAGAGTTCTTCTCGTGCACATTTGCATCGGCTCAATGCCCGCCTGGCAGAGCTTCTACAGAACCTTTAGAGATTCTGTCTCTTCTCTCTGTTCCTTCCCCTACACTACTCATCCTACAACGTGTTCAACAACCTTGAGTCTCCTCCTTGAGTCTGTGAATCCTTCTGGTTTTCATTCCTTGCATGTTCTTTCTAACTCTATAAAGCTCAGATGCACACTCCTTGCGCTAGCTGCAAAACTTCCAATGTTTTGTTGTGCATTCCTTGCATGACCTAAAGAACCCAGATAGAAATCGACAAACTCACAAATGGATAGTAAAATCTATCTATAACCTTTATCTACAACATACAAGGGACATTCAAATGCTTAAACATACACATACAATTCATGGGCAGGAAAAAAAACTCCTCTTTGTATTAATTCCCAATGTCTATACAAAATGTGTTTTTACAAAAACTGGACTGCTACCAAGTCTCATTTCTCTCCCTCGAGATCTCTCTACCTGATAATTCTCCTATTCTCCCTCTCTACTCTACTCCTCAAGAGATTCATTACAAAAGAGGGATCTCTTGAGCTTATCCTCATCCACCGCCTCGGTGCTATCACTACCTCAGAGTGACTCCTACTCCTATGACTACATTACACAAAAGGAAGTCGCAGACCTGAATGATATGGACTTAGATGTAGGTAACCATTAAAGGGAACCTCAACCACTACATGTACAAAGGCATGATCTGGTCTCTATCAACCTTACAACATTAAATTCAAATTCAAATTTTGAAAAATGAGAGGGTTGCGCCTCTCCCTTTCATGAATGCACGTTGGATGTGCTGGTTGGCTGGAACTTATGTTTAGTTGGAGTGATGCTCCTGCATCACATAGAACCTCTTAAGTTTGTACAAACCCCAAGTTGAAAAAGTGAATAAGGAAGCCAAGGGTACAGTAAATTATTGCTGTTATTCCTAGGGATATCACTTTTTGATGTCATTGTCGGGGTGGTGTTGAAGTATTCATGTTATTGTATTTTATTTTTCTTTTGTGTGACCTGGAGAAGTAAAAAGTATACATCATTCACAAGGCCAACTTCACTATATAATTTTTGTAGTGTAATAGCCCAAGTGATTTAACTTTGTGTGAGTATTGATAGTTTTTTGTCACACTCTCTTTTTTGCATTATATATATATATATATATATATATATATATATATAATGTCACTTTTATTTTGATTTCATGAATGACTAGATATAGAGATAAGAAATGCTTGTTTTTTTACCAAAAACCCCCACCAAAAGAATAGTTCCAAGCAATCCAGAGATTAGTCCTGAAATATTATAAAGTTTCTTTTAAATGGAAGTTTGAGAATTTGAAAATATTTTAGAAGAGAATCACTCCCCCTGACCTCATGCCATGGATAGTAAAGAAGATATGGTAGAAATATTTGATTTCCCTATTCGGGAATCCAATGGAGAAACCGAGATGAAAAAAATTAGTCCTTCTGGCTTGCCTCATTTTCATGGTATTTTTTCTAAAGATGTTGACACTTTCTTGTTTGAGTTTGAAGTTATATGAATGACATATGTTTATACCACTGCTGAAGAGAAGCACAAACTTTTTTGTTCTATCTTGAAGTATTGATATCTAATATGGTTTATGAGCTTGGAAGGACACAATATCACAACTTGGGATCAAATGAGAAAAACCTTCAGTGAAAGATACATAGACTATCATAGAGAAAGAGATAGAAGGGATGAGATTTTTATAATGACACAATGACATGATGAATATATATAATAATTTGAAGAGATATTTCAACTAAGCTAAAAGAGAGCTCAAAATTGCACTTTGGATGAAGATTCACTCAAGATTCTCTTACTTAGAGGAGTAAGAGAAGATCTGATGGAAACATTGAATATCCTATAAAATGGATATATCTAGGAGTTGGAATATGATGATATCAAAAGAGTATTCAATAACCACTGAAGGTACCCCAGAAAGAAAGGTAGAAGCAGTAGATGTTTGTCATCTCAATATTCTAACCCTATAGCTCATATGAAGAATGAATTAGGAGAGATAATAAAGGACATGAAAATTGAAATTTTACACTCTTTAGCCATGTAAATGGATACTTTGCATATTGATAATAAGAAAGAGGAAGCAATGAAGGAATTGGTTGTTTATAGTCCCAAATGCACTAAAATGCATCTTAGAAATGAGTTCCCTTTAGACCTTATAAATGTTTGTGGTATTTGTGAAGAAAATAATCTAACTAACAAATGTCCTTTTCCACAATTGAAAGCTACATTTTGAGGAGAAAAGGATCATAAAAAATCACTTTACTTCATCAATCAAAGTAGGCTTGGAGCACCAAGACCCTTCCAAATATGTTTGATCTTCAATCCTGCTCAAAATTTTGGTGCATGCAATTCTCAATTGTCTCCTCAACCATGGTACAATCCATCTACTTGAATTAACCCAAATCCTTGGCAGTACCAAGGACATACAATCCTTCCTTGATACCAATATTTTCCTATCATGCCACAAAATCAATGGAGTCAACCTCCACAAGGATGGAGGCCACAAAATTTTCAATATGCATTACTGCCTCCTCCTGCTCAACCTAACAACACTAAAAATAGTGTCCCTCCTAAAAAAACTCAGTTGCCTTCTCAACCCACTCCAAATCCGAACAAAAAACAAGTTCAACCTGTGTACAACAATGATACAACTTATCAGACTTATTCCTTCGAACTACAAGAAATAAATCTTTGATAAGGAAAGATCTTACAACAACAACCAAATCTCATAGAAAGAACATAATCTTATAAATAATATATTACCTTTCCCCAACCACAAACTCCTTCGTAGCCTAAAATATTATAAGAAAAGAAGACTTATACATATGAGGAAAACAAACTTTTAGGAGAACTTAATAATTTGTTCATAAAGATACCTTTCTTACAATCCCTCAAATATGTTCCCATTTTCAATAAATATGTCAAGGAAGAATGCATTATAAGACTAGGGAGGAGAAGAAAACATGCCGCTACGATAAATGTTATAGGGAAATTAGTTGATCTTATGATTGAAAAGTTGATTGTACCTAAATACTTGGATTCAGGAAGTATTCTAGTAAATGTACATATCAAAAACACCCTGATCCCGAATACTCTTATTGATATATAGGTTGTTATCAATGTTATGACTAAATATTCTATGCTAAGACTCAACCTTCAAATATTTTTAAGAGATACCCCCATTGTCCTTCAGCTTGCATACAAATCTACAGTCAAAGTTGAAGGCATGTTGGAATATATCATAGTCTCCATTGATTCTTGGGAGTACCCTACTAACTTCCTAGGCCTTCACCCCAAGTCTCAATCCAATAGATATCCTATAATTTTAGGAAGGCTATGGATGGCCACAACAAATGCATACATTGGTTGTAGAGTTGGAAATATGACTATAACTGACAACCTTTCCCAAAAGAAAATTGTTCTTTACCCTACTTCCCAACCTTTGATAACATAAAATCTACCCTTTTGGGTGGAAAAGGAAGAGGAACTGATACAAACAACTTCCTATCACATATATACAATAAACACATCCTTGAACGATAGTACAATTGATGAGGACAACTTTCTTGAAAATTTTCTGCAAAATCAATATCCAACTGATGTGAAAATAGAAGAGATAAATGATGATAATAAATATGAAATTTCTATTGAAAATAATAGATAATTATGGACACATTTTTTCACTACCGAAACATAAGATATAACTTTCCAAACCATAGACATTAGCCTTTCAAAAGCACTCAAAATGAGCAATAAACCTACTAGTCATTGTAACAACCCTAGTTGAATATATGCTTAGGGATTATTAAGTAAAATTAATTAGGTAATTAATTGTCCTAACATGGTTTTAATTAAAAAAAGATTGGCATAATAATATTAATTAAATATTTATTAATTAATTAATTGTTATAACTTTTGATTAATTAATTAATTACCTATCACATTCAATGACATGGGTAATAAATTTAAGAGGGTTAATAATTTTAATTTGTTTAATTAAATGATTTACGTATGAGGGAGGGGATAAGACATTAAATATAAGGATAAGATATTAATAAGGGGATAGGACATTAAATAAGATGATAAGATAATGAATAAATAGATAAGGAAATTAATGAGGGGGAAAGAGTCGGTGAAGGAGGGATATGAAGGGAGGAGTCTTACGGGAAGGCACATCATCATTATTTTTGGAGGAGGAAGAATTATTGGAAGGGTGGAAGATTGTATGTTGGAGGTGCTTATTTTTCTGGTGTGGGGAGTTTGTGTTATGGGTTTTTGGTGAACCAGAAGTAGGGGGCACTGGTTTGCTGGGGGTTTTGGGCACGGGGGCCAGGATATCCTTACGGTATCTTAGAGCTAGGGAGCCGGACAAGCTGCTCCTAGCTGGCAGGGAGGAAACACGGTTTTGGGAAGCGTTTGACACACTTTCAACTTCAGCATTGGACCAACCCAAGCAGTGGGATTTAGCATCAGAAGCAGGTATTTTTAATTATGAATGGATGAGTTATTTCATGCTGTAGATAGATTTTAATCTCTACTAAATATTTTTCTTATATGCTAGTGAATGAATTATTTATGTAAATTGAAATGAATTATATCTTAAATTATATCAAATTTTGTATTTTTGGTCTCTACACATGGTATCAGAGCCCTGGTTCAAAATCTGCAGCTAAGGGCCTACCCACCTATGCAAAACCTTAATTAGAAATAAATTTGGGCCAAGCTCTAGCTCTACCTAAGCTCCACTTAACCTCCAAGCCAAACACAAATTTTTTTAACACAAATATAAAAAAATAAATGACATACATATTGAAAATGTAAAGGAAGCAGAGGCCTTATAATTGCCAGTAGAGATTTTGGATGCACTGCTATGATCCCAGCAGCACCAATTTTGTTAAATTGTTCCATGAGTATGAATGAAATTGTGTACAAGAACAAGTTTATAGGGCTCTTTGGCACTGAATACTAGAGTTTAAATTTTCCTTCATGTATACCCAAACAGAAGATTAATAGTTGTCAAAAAAAATTAATGGCACATACATGTCAAAGATGTGTCCATCTTACCTAAACAGAGAAACTTGTACCAGATTGGAAGGCCACCACATATGTGCTGGATATACTAGATATTTGTGCAGCAGACCTGCCCAGCCATAACCTAAAACCTGCATGAATGCTCTACCATCACTGCCATTAATTGACACAAACTTTAAGGCTAAAAGCACTTGAAAACCATTAAAACCTAAACAAGCCAAGAAATCCAGATCCAAAACTAAAAATCAGATTGGTTTTATGAATTCCATTAATTAATGATCAGTATTGCATTCTACTAGTTTACAGGACTGGAAAACTTGCATCTTCAATCACTGCAATCTTATGAAACACCCCCATGTTAACTTGAGCTTTCCCAGGACTACTGTCCAGAGACTCATGTAAAGCTAAATTACAGATATACCAGATCTGTCAACAACTCCCACACTTAGCTTTACCTCGTCTAAGCAAAGTAACACTAGAGTCTACGAACTGGGCATTGACAAACGATGAAAACCAGGCAATCCATATCATAAGTCAATCCTTCACAATCCACATAACCACTCTATTTCTATAATTTCCAGAGACCCATTTTAACAAGACAACAGTTGAAATGAGATGTTCACAACCAATTCGACGGGGAGGAGCCGCGTGTTGTAAACAAACAAAAAATAATAATAAATATTTTTCTTTAATAAGCCAAAAAAATAAAATAATTAAATTAAGCATCCAAACAAGAGCACCAGCTATAGAGCTTGGTTTCCTCCTCAAGGTCACAGAATGAAAAGTAAAAGTTTACTTTACCCATCAACCACACAAAGTTCCATTCTTTCCTCTATCGCACACCTCTGCAGTCACCTCCTCCACGGCCATCTCACCACCTCTGCGGCCATCTCCTCCGCGATTATGCGTTCACCAAATTCAAATCCAAGCAGGCGGCAGAGCTGGGAGACGGAAGCCTTGAGTCCATGGCTCAACTTACTATCGTCACAAACTCTGCTTGCATCATTCTTCAAACCAAGGTCACCTTCAACTCGCATGGGCTCCAGGTTGGAAATGAATGGTTGAATAATCTTCCTATCTTGGAATATATCCCTCAATGTCATGTCTGTTGTGTCCTTCTATTCTACAATATAAATATGTTGGCTCGAAGGCCAATCTCCAAATCTTCAAACTATCGAACACCTGGAATCAACTCAACATGGGTTAGCATCAACCACAACACAAGTCAGATCCTAGCACCCAAGCGCCAAACCACAATGGAGACCGCAAGCCTAAGTCATGCACTGGCTGAGCTACTTGCCCGCGTGGTAAGGACAGGAGATGAGTATGGCATCCATCTTCTTCTTGCCCTTCCCTCTGAATGGGGTCTTACTGGAGTTACAAAATTCATTAGAGATGTAATTGGCGCACTCGATCACAGGTTTACTCACATGAAGCCTAAAGGCCAACTCGCCCATGGCTTCCTGGTGTTCTCTCACTCTGCCCTCCTTGGAGCTCTTCACAGATTTACGTGTTGTGCGGACCAAAGTGCCTGAGCCACTATCTGCGATGTTTCTGGATGCCATGTTTCCTTTGTCCAGTGGTATCAAAGGATTCTATTGAGTGATCAATGTGTCCAACATTTAACAAAATCCCAACACTAGGCGCCCAGCCACGGGCGAGGAGCCCCGAGCTGCACAACAGAAATAATCTTTTTTTATTAATAAATCAAAAAAATATATATACCACTCTAGATATTTTCCCGGAAGAAAGGACTTCTCAGGAAAGTCCCCTCGTCACGAAGCTCTGAGGCTGTCATCTTCGTCAGCACAGCAGCGAACATAGCCATTTGAAACTAATTTACAGGAGCAGAAGGCATATTCACAATCTCTGAAGAACAGAGTGGAGAGGCGGCAGAGGAGAGAGGCGGAAGTGAAGGATGCGTTTAGGGTTTGGAGAGCTAGGTGTAGGGTTTTAGAGGGATAAGAGGGCACGTGGGCCTCATGCGAGGCCCACGATCGTTTGAATTTAATTTTTTTTTTATTGGTTTTAAATTTAAGTAATTTTTTTTTTTTTTTTTTTTTT
>ML809223.1:137448-155860 GCA_009831015.1 Picea engelmannii
GAACAGTCGGTCGGAAACCTGCCAACAAACAAGGAAATACAGTACAATAATATATCATCACTGAGGTACGCATTCCCATACTCAGAATACAAATGACTCAAAGCATAAATGCCGACATGCGAAGATCCATGTCAAGTAAGACAGGTCATGGCCACGAAACATACACTCTGGATCCATTCCAATATGACTCAAATCTGAACATAGCCACCAAAAATACACTGTGGATCTATGTGTTAAAGACTCAAATTTGAACATAGCCACCAGACATACAATGTGGATCTATGCAACAGTACACTGAATATACTCCAATGCAACCTGGATCTGTTAGAAAATATCTAGGGTCTTCAGCTCCACCACTCTATAGTACGAATCTAACCATGTGAATACATGTGTTGAAGTCGAACATGGTAGAAACCACTTGATTACTGGTCATTAGTATATACCGTTAACAAGTGCGAGGGAAATCACCATTAATGTCAATGACTCCCAAGGTACTCTGGTACAATCCAACGAATGTGAATAAATGAGCTGAAGTCGAATACTCGACGGAATCTCCCAATCAGGGGTCAATAATGAAAACCCATTGTCGAAAGAGAGGAAACCTTCCATTGAGGCATGCAAGTTCCAAGGTACCAATTGGTTTCTAAGTTTAATTCCTGCATAATGAGTTGAATTTGATAGGAAAAGACTCGTCACAGGAGGGCCTTAATGTATCCCACATCAATGACACAAAACAAGTAACAGGATTTGATGTAGATCAGAGTAACAAGTGATTCAAGAATGATTTAGGGATGGATGATGCAATAGAAGGATTAAAGACTGCAGAAATGGCTGACGCAATAGAAGGCTTTCTGGGTTGAATTTCTCTTTGAACATATTGACGACACGACAACTGTCTTGGAAATATTGACTCAACAACAAGGATCATAGACCAATTTGTAATCTTATAAAGGAGTATGATCAGGAGAGAAGTGGATTTTCCAACCTAGACACAAAGCGAGTGAAAGGGTGTCATGTTCAAAAGCGACTCTTACATAAAATACAGGTTTAGATACAATTCTTTCCCAATTTCCCCCCCCACCATTTCTGGCAAGTACCTCTTTATTTTTACGCAAGCTTGAAGAGGATAACATATGCTTGTAATGTAAGCTCATCCTTCGGACGAGTCCCTCGGAGTATGTTTAACGAACACTAGGAAGGAGTGGTTCGGTCCCACATGGGCCTTTCAATGTTTGTTTTATGAGTCCAAAGAAAGAAAACTCGAAGGTTTTTCATGATTATAGAGTCTGGAAAAACACTTAAAAGAGAACTCTCTCAGTTCCTTTTTCGTAAAGTAGTCTGATGAGACTGAAAAAGAGATAAACTATCGCTCAACAGACGTTTTCTTCAAATACTTTAACGAGCATGAAAATAACAAGATCGCTCAACAATCTGTTCATATTTAGAGAGTCTGGAAAGAGCTTAAAGGAGACTCCAGGGGGTTCCTTTTTCGTATAACCTTTACGAGTCCGAAAAAGTGATAAAAGTATACTCGGTTACATTCTCACTTATTTACGATCATGAGAAAGAACAAATACTAAGCTCGGTATTGTTTTTATTTTTACACAAGCTTTAAAACAAAACCAAACTATGCTTGTGATAGATTTTCATTTTTACAGAAGCTTAAAATCTAAACAAAACTATGCTTGAACCTGGTTTCATTTTTACACAAGCTTGAACCATATAAAACTATGCTTGTGACTTCCCAACGCATAACACATGGATGGTTGGTACTTATCCCCCAACTTAAGAAACTGGCAGCTCAACTTCAGCATGAAGTCCAGAGGTTGAGGCAAATGCCCCCCAAGCTTTGTTTCATCCAACTGCAAAGGAGAATGAAATGAAGCTTCAAATACTAGATGAAGGACTTGACTCAAATAGAGAGGGGAAAACTATTTCATTTTTTAACGATCTTGACACAAAAACAAGAACTATGCTTGTAACCTTTGTTTCATTTTTTAACGAGGTTGCCACAGAGATGCAAAAACTATCCTCAAGTGGTTTCATTTTTTAACGAGCTTGAAATTAGAAAACTTTGCTCAAGTCTAATTTCATTATTTAACGAGCCTGAAATCAGAAAATCATGCTCAAAGACCTTTGTTTCATTTTTTAACGAGGTTTCCTCAGAGATGCAAAAACTATCCTCGGAACCTCTGTTTCATTTTTTAATGAGGTTGGAGCAGAGACGCAAAAACTATCCTCAAAACCTCTGTTTCATTTTTTAACGAGGTTGTCGCAGAGACGCAAAAACTATCTTCAAAACTCTCTTCTTGATCATGGATTCCAAAAGGAAAATGCTCTGGAATGACACCATGTCAAAGGACAAAAATCGGTCATGGCTTCCAAGAGGTCTTCACTAGAAGGAAGAAACACACTCTGGAAGGACACCATGTCGAGGGTCGCGACAAGAGTAAAGAGATCAGGCTCTAAAAACCCTATCGAAGAGATCTCCATGTCAACTACTAGATCTAAGTCATCAGAAGTTGAAGCCATGGGCGACAACGCCACATAATTGACCACTGGCGGGGGGGATACCGTCTGCATATAAGAACCATTTAGGGAGGCAATCCAGGTGGGGTCAATGAATGAAAGTTGATCAACAGTCACAACCCATCCATCGTGAGGGAAAGATATCACACGAAAAAGAGTAGACACAATAGCTTTCATGGCATAGACATAATCCCGCCCAAGGAGTAAAGAAAAATCCAAGGGGTCTTGGACTACCATGACGTCAATAAAGACAGTTTTCCCTCCCAAAGTTACAAGAAACTGAGGAAGGGTCCCTAAAGGTTGACTAGTTCTTCTGTTAAAAGATAACAGATTCTGCGTAACCGGTGCAAGTGAAGGATAACCCAAAGCTTGCCAAGCAATAGAAGACAAAATACTAACAGATGCACCTTCATCTATCATTGTTTGAGGAACGTATTGACCACAAACCTGTACTGTAATCTAGAAAGGAATGTGAGAGGGAAGACAAGGTCCAGTTAGCACACCCCAATCAAAACAGATGGCCTCATTACTTGGAGGCAGTTTCACGGGAGAAGAAGGAATACCCCCTGACACGACAGAGTCTATATCAATGAGAAAAACATGGGCAGTATCAGGTTTACTCTCTAGCGGGAGAGTAGGATCGACCGATGGAGAGATCAGATCAACCACTTGGGTTTCATTCTCCAGGGGGAGAATGGGGTCGACAGGTGGAAACAAATCGACCACTTGGGTGACACTCTCTAACAGGAGAGTGGGATCGACCGAGGATGGGATCGGATTGACTGTTTTAGTTTCACTCTCTGAGGGGAGAGTGGGATTGATAGAGGAAGGTATTGGATTAACCACTTTGTCAATTGGTTCAACTAAGGACGTGACCATATTGACGACATGATCAACCAGATTGACCGGTGAAGGGATCAGAGTGATCATTCCATCAACTATTGAAGGGTTGAGAGAAAGCTTACGGTATGCAACTGGAAGTTGAGGCTGTGAAACAATCATGTCTTCCAGTAATTTCAAGGCTTCGTCCATATGAGGACAAAGGTGAGTGAGATGACTCCCTTTGCATAACATACACGGGAACTTGGCTCTACTTTTCTTCTTCCCAACTATATCGTGAGTAGTCGACGGGAAGTCATCAGCATGTTGTTTAGAGGCTGACGACATGGGTTGGCGAGGATGTGTAGACCATACTTCTATAACCTTGGGTAGACCAGGGAAATCCTTAAGAAGATGGCTACCCTTACAAAGCCTGCAAGGGTACTTGGGCTTACGAGTTGTTTGGGCGATCTTGACATCATCAACACTCCCAGCACGATTAATAGTAACTGGTTTTTTTCCAACATGTTTGACGGTGGTTAGAGGTTTTGACCCTTGTTTATCTTTCTTCTTATTAATCTTCCTTTTCTTCTTCTTCTTATTCACCGGGTTACTAGCTTCAGAACTTTCACCCGACGAAGAAGATGAAACGGAAGGCGACATTGCAAGCGAAGAAGGCGAAGAAGACCTTACTAGTGAAGAAGGTGAAGGATCAACATGAGGTTGATTCTCTTGGGGGGAAGTTCTTGTGATTGAAGCACTAACTGCATTCGGGATTACCTTAGTGGAAAACAACCATATCGGTAATCCAATAGTGAGACCTGGAAGGCTCAAAGTAGCGATGTGAGGAGGACCAATGTTTCCATAAGAAGGAAAAACAAAAGGTTCCTCTGGAGCAGAGGTTCCTTCATTGGTCATTTCGGGAACTGACGCCATGAAAAACCAAAATCCAATCTAGAGTCCACTAGGGAAAACAAACAGCACACGCTAAAAATCTAGTAAGCAAGCAAGCAAACAAAACCTTCTCATAATGAGCACACTAGCTGGTGATGAAATCCAACGTCATGAGAACAAAGTAAGAAGGGGCTAAGAGAGAGCGGGTGTAAAAGTTACGTTGATGACCTGCTTAATGGACTTACACCCTGGTGCAAGCTCCCACACATAATCATGGGTATACCCTCCAAGGAGCCCGAGTGAGTTTGGCCAACGTCGATTCTAGGTACCGTGAAGACTTGCCCCTCCACAGTCACCTTGTGTAAAGACCCTAAGAAGATAGGCCACTAAGGTTACCACCGACAACAATAAAGCCTGGGGGGACAGTCGACAGTCTGATCCACACACAAGGGCAGGGTATCTAGCCCGAAATAAACTCGAGAGGCTTCCACTCTTCATTGTGGGTATACCTTCAAGTGACCCGCATAATACGTGCAATCTCTACACCAAGAACAACAAAGTAGGGTGAGTAACTCTGCCAGTCTCAATGCAACCTTGTGATTGACCCTTGTGTTAGAAGGGCTTCCCAGGACAAAATGTAATAAGTGGATTTAACCGCTCCCTACCTCAAGATTCTACGTTTGTTTGCATCTTTGGAAAGTTATCTTTCTCACCTATTCCAAAGCCCTACAACTAATCTAATGTAGGTTTGCTACCAGAAAATATAAAAATGTCTAATCAATTTTTATAAGCGCTTTATTTTATGGTTGTTGTTACTCAAAAGGAAGATGGCGTGGACAATATGGTGTTTTAACCAACTCGAAAATTATGCAAAGATATGAAGATGCAATCTTTTCATTTTGATGAAAGCTATGCTATGAGAAGGAGAGAACATTTATCATTCCCATATGCACGATGTCCCAAAATATATTAAACTCATCAATATCAAGATTCTCAAGAAATGAGAAAAAGGTACTGAACACCAATGCAAGGATGCCCCCAATCTAATATAAAGCAAGAAATTAAATCTTTTTGTTTCAAAAATTTCACTAAAAGCAATAATGAACTTTCTTAAAATAAAGAAACCCAAACTAAAAGTTTTATTTTAAAGAGAACTATTCAGAAGAAATTTGATCTTTCCCTAAACAATTCTAAAGAAAACACATGCTTTTTAATTGAAAGACACTCAAATCAAGAGACTAATACTTCAAAACCAAACAAAGAAAAAGTGGCTAAAAGCAACTCAAAGGATGTCAAGCAGATTGTAAGCAGATCAATATAGGCTCAAAAAGTTCAATCCAGCTATTCAAAGCAAAACTGGGCATCAAAAAATGACAAGACCCAATCCAAAAAAATTTACAAACAAGTTCACAGGCTGGCAGTGTATTAGAGTGCGAGAATTAAATATTCTCGCAGGCTGAACAAAGGTTGACTGCGAGGGGCTCTTACTGGACTTAACACCAGGGTGCGAACTCAGGTGTTTCTTGCAGGCCACTAAAGGGTACAGTGCGAGAATGCCTGTAAACAACCAAAAAATTGAAAAAGGACTAAATTTGAGTGAACTTTCAGATCCAGAGAGTCTGGATGGATCTCCCACAGACTCAGAGACTAGAAAACAAGCAATCAAAGCAAGGAAAACTAGACTAACTAGGAAACAATACGCTCCCCAGTGGAGTCGCCAATTTTGTTATCGGACAAATCAGTAGGTGCGGACACTAATTGATCTCCCTAGATCCACCTAGATCTAGAACAAAACACACCAAAACATGACGCTTTCCTTAAGTTTTAGATATTGAATTTACTAACCAAAGAGGGATGGGTGACATACCATTTAAATGTCGCTTCCTCTCGCCATCACCATCCTAGCTCCGTTCCAACGCTCATACAATGATGATCCTACAAAAGAATGCAAGCAACCAAAGTGATAGTAATAGCATAAACTCAATATAAACCTATGTATGTGATCAAGGAAACATACAATAAAATACAACAAGATTTATAGGAAAGAATCATATTACTGTATCATATTAAATGTGAAAGAGAGATTACAACCATGGCCTTGATGTCGTAAGGTCCCTTCCAACTGTCCTTCGTTCCCCACACACTTCTTGCTCCAAGGATTCTGAGAGCATAGATCTGATGATATTCACAATCTATGTTGACAAAGCAAATCTCAAAGCCACTTTAACCAAGCTAATAATTCCAAGACAACCAAAGCTAACAAGCTCAAGAACCCCCTCTCCATGAGAGATCCTCTCCTTTTATAAGTTGAAGGGGATAAGGTGAGGAGGTTAGGATGATCCCACTAAATCATGAAAGCAAGTAAAATCATCTAGCATAGTTTCTCCTTCTAGAAGATTCAAGAAAACGCTCGTTTTTCCCACGTGTAAGCATTCTCGCACCCTGCTTATAGTGCAACCTGTGAACTGTTCGCACCCTAGCTATGATGCAGCCTGCAAGAATTAGGCATTCTCGCACCCTAATACATAGGCATCCTGCGAACTTTCCTTTTTATAAGGTTTTTACACAGGAAAATGAAACTTGTTTTCTCAGGAAAAGTTCTTCTCCCTTCTCTCATCAGGAACTCAGGCCACTGACCCCTCTAAAGGCAACATATAGGTTTACATCATTAATGGTCATACGGATGACGAAAATAATGTGTAACAGTTAGTCCGACCCTTTTCCCTCGACTCCTCACAACTATGCAAGTAGTGCGGGTTTCTCACCACCATGCAGATCATGCAAGCTCATCACGGATCCTAGCAGTTTGAATTTTTACTGTCTGAATCCTCCTCTTTCATTTAGTTGCATATGTTTTATAGTTCCTGAACAAATCCTATAGAGACTTGATGTGAAAGACTACAACATGTATATGTTGGACAAGTGAGAGGGGGGTGAATCAGTTGTTACCGTGCTTAAACAATTATTCTTCTTTTAAATTATTTACAAGGAACTCAATGATGATCACAATAATGCAGAGAAATAAGAAATGGCACATTCAGCATCAGTCACATATATGAGATACACAAAAAAATATATTTCCCAAGGAAACCCATAAAGGGTAAAAACCTCTTCTTCTTTATATGATAAGTATTATTTACATTCTTTACATTATCATACATATGAGCACCAAATCATTGTGAGGATACAAAATCTTTTTTTGCAAGATGCAACTTCCTGAGAGCACCAACTCCCTAGTTTCTCTAGCACCAACTAGAAGGAAGCACCAACTCCCTGGTTTCTCTAGCACCAACTAGAAGGAAGCTACAACTCCCTGTGTTCAAGCACCCACATGAACCTCTAAGGACACCAGTCCTCCCTAACACCTCCCTACCACCCTGGTTTATGAATATGAATTACTGAGACTTATTACAGTGATATAGTGTTCAAAAACAACTTACCAGTCTCATCATTGTTCTGCAAGATTTCGCTGCTCTGTCTTCCTCAATGTGTTCCTGCACGCTTCCATTGCACTTTTCTGTTCTTCTACCTCTTCTTCTCTTTGCACCATTCCCATTCAATGCACCTTTTGTATTTTTTCCATTTCAGCTACTGCACTCCACCTTCTTCTTCACACATGCATCCCTCTTACAGCAACAACCCCTCTCTTCTTCTCTTCCACATTCTTATGCTTTATGTGCCTCTTGTGCATTCCTCTGTTCAGTGGTTCTACCTCCTTTCCATGTTGAGTCCTCTGCCTGTTCATAATCGTAACTCTTCAGCTTATCTATTTATTAATCCCATGTGTCCATCATCACTGGGTGCCATGATCAAATTCCTTCACATCACAGGAAGTTGATATTCTTCATCTTCTTTTGCAGTCGACCTCAACCTCTCTGTCGCAGTTAATGGCTCCAACGCTCTTCCAGCTGTCAATAGCCTCCATGAACAGTCTTTTCTCCTGTTGGCAGATTCCTTGTGACCCTTCAGTTCCTATGGAAATCACACCGAAGTCTCTTCGAGTACTCTTCCAGAAACCATTAGTGGTTTCTAGCAGTTACATTGAGAAGCACTACAGTAGCTCTCTGATCTCCTTCAGTTTCATCTGCACCGTTGGATTAACTTCTCTAAGTCTTGCGTTCATTTCATCATTCCATTCTTCGACATTTCAGGATTTGTGTGATCAAGTGTCTCGACACTCCATGTCGCGATCCCCGAAATGGAGCTTGGTTGCTCTAGATATTTCCTCTATCTCTCGCCGATGTTACCAATGGCTGTGACCATAGACTTATTTAAAAATTGCATTTTGTAATTTCGCGTTTCAAAATTTCGGCATTTCGGCACTCTTGAGTTGAATTTTCTTGACTCTCCATGTCACGGTGCCCGAAACTCTGAAACAGAGCTTGTCTGTGACATTTCACGATTTCGGGTTTCGTGATTTCGGGACTCCTCTGATGAAGAGTTTTTACTGTTGACTTCTCCTACTCCCGGTATCCGAAACTTCGGTATGGAGTCTTTATCATTTCTCGACTTCGGGTTTCGCGACTTCAGGACTCCTTTTGATGAAGAGTCTTTACTCTTGACTTCTCCTACTCCCGGTATCTGAAACTCCGGTATGGAGTCTTTGTCATTTCTCAAGTTCAGGTTTCGCGATTTCGGGACTCCTATGATGAAGAGTCTTCACTCTTGACTCCTCCTACTCCCGGTATTCGAAACGCCAATATGGAGTCTTTTTCATTTCATGACTTCGGGTTTCATGGCTTCAAAACTCTTTATGATGAGAGTCTTTGTCATTTCCATCTCCCGGTATCCGAAATCCCGGTATCCAATACTTTTGAAATGGAGTCAGATCAACGGTCCACGATCTCCTTGAACCAACGACTCAGATCATTTCCTCATTTCGCATTTCGCAATTTCAGGACTCCTGTTGATGAGAGTCTCTGAAATCTCCATCTCCTGGTAACCGAAATCCCAGTATCCAACACTCCGAGTGATGTGCCTTCTTTCAGGTTTCGGGATTTCACATTTCGACACTTTTGGACTCCTGATGACGAGAGTCCGTGACATCCCTATCTCCCGGTATCCGAAACTCCTGTAGTCGAAACTTCGAGCGATGCGCCTATTTCTCGATTTTGGGGTTTCACATTTCGCGACTTCGGGACTCCTATTGAGGAGAGTCTCTGACATCTCCATCTCCCAGTAGTCGAAATCTCGGTATTCAATACTTCGAGTGGTGTGCCTGTTTCGCGATTTTGGGGTTTCGCATTTCGCAACTTTGGGATTCCTGTGTTGGAGAATCTCGACTCTTGAATTCTCCATCTCCCGGTAACTGAAACTCCGAAATCGATTCTTCGTTGAGGTGCCTGTTTTGGATTTTTCAGGGTTTCGTATGTCACCTTTCTCGTTGAAGAGCATGCAGGTTCTCCTGGATCCAACGACGATCAAACCTCTGGCTCGGATATGACCTCTGGTGCCCTCCTGACACATTCTTCCTATACTCAAGCCATCATCGTTGTTGTACTTGCCATCAATGACAAGCATACTCTGTCTATAATACATGCCAACAATCTCCCCCTTTGGCATTGATGGCAACCAAGGGACCCTGACCTGTTCTTTTGTCGCCCTTTGACATCAATGTCAAAGAAAACACGCTCCCCTTGAGCTGTTGCAATATTTTTAGGAGGTATCAAATATGCAATCAATACAAGACTCCCCCTAACAAGATAGACTCTCTTAGGTGTGAAACGGGATGACCCCCAACTTTTGTTGGAGATATTCAAAAGGGGTCTTAGCTAGGGGTTTAGTAAAGATGTCTGCTATTTGTTCTGTGGTTGGAATGTACTGAACCTGAACAACCTGATTGGTGACCCGCTCTCTCAAAAAATGGTATTTTATGGGTATATGCTTGGTCTTGGAGTGGAATACTGGATTCTTAGACACACTTATGGCACTTGTGTTGTCACAGTGAATGGGGATCGGTGTAGCATATTTTACTTCCAAGTCTGCAAGTGTCTGAATCATCCATAATACCTGAGTGCAACAGGTAGTAGAAACAATATACTCTGCCTCTGTAGTTGATAAACAAATGGAACCCTTCTTTTTACTAAGACATGCTACTAATGAGTCACCCAGGAAGAATGCTCCCCCACTAATGCTTTTTCTCTCATCAACATAGCTTGCCCAATCTGCATCTGAATAAGAAGTTGACTAAAAATTTTGATTTATGGGATACCACAGACCATAAGTCATTGTTTCTTTCAAATACTTGAATATTCTTTTGACAGCTTGCAAATGACTCTGTTTAGGTGCAGACTGAAATCTTCCTACCATTCCTACATCATGCATTATGTCTGGGTGAGATGCTGTGATGTACAATAGGCTGCCTATCATTGATCTATATGAACTTTGATCAACATCAGGTGAGTCATCATCCTTGCTTAATTTTCATACAGTAACCATAGGTGTACCCACAGGTTTGGAGTCTTCCATTTGAAATTTTTTCATCATTTCTCTTAGATATTTTTCTTGAGAAATGAACATCCCTTCAAACCTTTGAGTAATTTGCAAACCAAGGAAAAATGACAGTTCTCCTATCATGGACATTTCAAATTCATATTCCATGGCAGAAGAAAACCATTGTACCAATGGATCCTTATTACATCCGAAGATGATGTCATCTACATAGACCAATAGGATGAGAAAATTATTATCCTCTATTTTAATATACAGATTGTTGTCAGTTGTTCCTCTCTTGAACCCTTTGTCTTTGAGATACATATCCAGTCTGTGATACCAGGCACGAGGAGCTTGTTTTAATCCATATAAAGTTTTTTTCAGCTTGCATACTAAGTCAGGGTTATCAGATAGTTTGAAACCCTCTGGTTGTTCCATATAGACTTCTTCATTTAAATCTCCATTTAGAAAAGCTGACTTGACATCCATTTGATAGACTTTAAACCTTTTATAACAAGCATAGGCAAGAAACATTCTGATAGCTTCTAATCTTGCTACGGGCGCAAATGTTTCATCAAAATCTATTCCTTCTATCTGAGCATATCCTTTACAGACTAACCTTGCTTTGTTTTTGACAACCTGTCCTTGCTCATTTAACTTATTATTAAAGATCCATTTGGAGCCAATGACATTTTTACCTTCAAGCCTATGAACCATCTCCCACGTATTTTTTTTCTCAATCTGATCAAGTTCATCATTCATTGCTTTAACCCAATGGTCATCCTTGTTGGCTTCATTGAAATTCTTGGGTTCCATCATGGATATGATAGCTCTATGAGATTGTTCAGTGGTTTTGATTAGCTTTCTCCTAGTTTGTACAACTTTGTCTTTTTCCCCAATTATCTGACTTGGAGGATGATTCTTTTGAATGATTCTAGAGGAGGAATTTGAAGTTGAAGACTGATTTGAGTCTGTCTGAGTGTCTAAGTCTTCATCTGATTCAGAGTCTTTGTTTTCTTATTCTTGGACCTATTCATCTTCATCTTTAGATGTGTCTTCTGTAGAATACTCATTACTGTACATCTCTCTTGCTGGGATTCCTTCATCAACTTTTATATGAATACAATCAACCATTTTATGCAGCCTCTTATTATAGCATCTATATCCTTTACTATTTGTAGCATACCCTAAGAAGATACCTTCATCAGCCTTGTCATCATATTTTCCGAGGTTCTCATCATTATTATTTATGTAGAATTTACTCCCAAAGACTTTGAAGTGTTTAATTGAAGCATGTCTCCCAAACCATAGTTCATAAGGTGTCTTGTCACTTTGTGGTCTGAGGTGAGCTTTGTTAAGAACATGGATTGTTGTGTGTATTGCTTCTACCCAGTAGGTTTGGCCAATGTTCTTCTCATTCATCATTGACCTGGCCATTTCCTGCACTGTTCTGTTTTGCCTCTAAACAACTCCATTTTGTTGTGGAGTTCTTGGGATTGTGTATTCTCTCTTGATCCCATGCTCATCGCAGAATTCCTTGAAGTCTCTTGACATAAAATCTCCTCCCCGGTCTGATCTTACTGCCTTTAATCTCTTACCTATTTGAGTCTCAGTTAAAGCCTTAAATATTTTAAACTTGTCAAATGCTTCAACCTTTTCCTTGAGAAAGGCAACCCAAGTAAGTCTGGAGTAATCATTGATAATTAGCATGAAGTAGTTTTCTTTCCCTGTGCCTTCCTGTCTTGATGGTCCACATAAATCCATATGAACTAGTTGGAGTGGTTTCTCTATTGAAGTAAAGCTCTTGGACTTAAACGGTGTCATGTTTTGCTTCCCCACTTGACAGGGTTTACACATTGAATCTTGGGGCTTTGATATTCTCGGAAGATCTTTTACTGCCTCGAGTTTTTTGAGTTTGATTAAGTGGTCAAAGTTTGGATGTCCAAGTCTTCTATGTCATAACCAACTTTCATCATGTTTTCTTAGATGACATCCTTATCTATTTTCTTTCAGCACATATACATTATTTTCTATCCTTATGCCTTTGGTCACCACTTGTCCTGAGTTTACAAACTTTATCTTGCAGTCCTTGGATGTGAAAAACACTTTGCATCCTTTGTCACACATTTGACTTACACTGAGTAGATTATGTTTCAGCCCATCCACAAGTAGAACATCTTGGGCTTTTCCTTTTCCATTACTTAAGCTCACCATCCCTTTTCCCTTTATTTTCCCTGGTGCATCATTTCCAAAGGTTATGTTTCCTGATTTGCTTTCACTTAGAGATAGAAACTTGATTTTGTCTCCCGTCATGTTTTTGGAGCATCCACTGTCTATATACCAAGGGTTCCATTTTCTTTGAGCGGACAATAGTAATCCACACTTGTCACTTTCCTTCTTCTTCCAAAAATTGACATTTTCAGCAGGGGATTTCGAATCTGGTTCATAGTTCCTTAACCGGTAGTCAATAGATTTATGTGCAAAGTTATGACAGGTGTATCATTCAATATCATTATTCAATAGGTCAAACTTATTGTTGTAGTGTTGTCTACTTATTGACTGTTGATTAGTTCTTGGCCTCCTTAGTTGTATGTGTCTAGACTTAATTTGGGAATTTGCAGTCTGTGAAGGATTGTTACTTGACTGTATCATTCTTTGTTGTGGGAAGTATTTATTCCTTTGAAATCTTAATTGATCATGTCTAAGTCTTAAGGAACAATTTACAGCTTTGTGACCAAAGTTAGAATAGTAGAAACAATAGCCATGGAAAAATTGTTTGTACCTGGGAAATGGTTGTCTTCTTTGTGCAAATCGATTTCTTCCAAGATGATGAGTTGTTTCAGCAGTGAGCGCATTACTTCTTTGTTCTACAGATTCAGTTCTGGCATCTTTTTCCTTACTCCTCCTGGGGGACTGATTGTCTTCCTTTGTTCCTGCCGATTCATTGTTGTTATTGGTTGTAAATTTGACAAATTTGATGGGTTCTATGTTTCTTGGCTTGCCACTACTTGATCCCTCTCCATAACCCAAACCATTTTTCAACTTTGGATGCCTTTGATGATTCAAGATGGTGGCTAATCCTTCTGAGGCTTTGATACTTGATAGATTCTGATTATACAAGGCTTGAAACTTCTCCATCTCTTTCCTAGTTTTCACAACTTCTTATTCGAATGCTTCACATCTTGCCTTCTTTTCTGATAACTGTCATTTTAGAATGTCTTTGATTTTATTTGCCTCTTCTAATTCTACTTTTAGTAGGATAAGGTCTTCATCGGGTTTTTTACTGTCTTTCTCGAAATGTATCAACAATTGTCTTTTCTTTCTGTTCTTGATTCTTAGTCTGTCAATCTCTTTCACTGCACTGATCAGTTCTCCTTCCATGTCAACCACAGCTTCTTATTCATTAACATCACTCCCTATGCTGTTATTATCATAATCCTCTTTGGCCATAAGTATGAAGTCATTTAGTTTATATTCAATAGAGGAGTCATTGTCTTCATCATCTGAAGGATCATCATCATTGTTTACACACAAACTTTTCTTCTTAAAGTTTTTCTCTTTAAATAAATTTATGTGTTTGTACTTCTCCTCATCATCACATGTTTGATCCTTTCCTTTGTGGGGACATTTATTTGAAAAATGACCTATCCTACCACAGTTGAAACATTTGAAAGGTAGTTTACCTTTGTATTTCCCTGATCCCTTCTTTAGTCTCTTCACAAATTTTGCTTCAATTTCATCGGGCTTAGAATCCTCATTCTTGTATGCTTTAAGTGATGCTTCTCTGGAGGTGGGTCTATCTCTAACTATTCTCATTTCATATGCAGTCAATGTTCCTAGAAGTTGATCAAACTCCAAGGTTTTTAGACCATTAAGTTCTTCTATAGCAGAGACCTTCGGGTTGAACCTATCTGGGAGAGATATCAAGATTTTCTAAACTAAAGAAGGTTCCTCAACTGTTTCACCAAGTGCCTTCATTGCATTTACAATTTCTTCTACTCTCAGAAAGTATTTTCCAATAGTTTTATCTTCCTTCATCTTTAGTTGTTCAAACTGTATTCTGTAGGTTTGAAGCTTGACATCCTTTACCTTTTCATTACCTTCATAACTTCTAATGAGTTTGTCCCACATTTTTTTGGCAGTTCCTAGATGCATAACTTTTACGAATTATGCTTCTCCAAGCCCACTCAGGATAGCATTCATAGCCTTAGCGTTGAAGCTAAATTATAGTTTGTCATCCTTATTGGCTAGTAGAATTGGCTTTACATAACCAATATCTACCACATCCCAAACATCTGCACCTAAAGCCATTATGTAGATTCTCATTCTAACTTTCCAGAAGGAAAAGTTTGTTCCATTGAACAGAGGGGCATTATTGGTTGAATTTCCTTCATGGCTTGACATGTTTAAGCTTTAGGATCTACCTTTAGATCAAAAAAAAAAGGGGGGGAGACTCTGATGCCAATTGTTGGACAACTGAGAGGGGGGTTGAATCAGTTGTTACCGTGATTAAACAATTATGTTTCTTTTAAATTCTTTACAAGGCACTCAATGATGATCACAATAATGCAGAGAAATAAGCAATGGCACATTCAACATCAATCACATATATGAGATACACAGAGATAGATATTTCCCAAGGAAACCCATAAAGGGTAAAAACCTCTTCTTCTTTATATGATAAGTATTATTTACATTCTTTACATTATCATACATATGAGCACCAACTCATTGTGAGCCTACAACCTTTTTTTTTTGCAAGCTGCAACTTGCTGAGAGCATCAACTCTTTGTTTTATCTAGCACCCACTAGAAGGAAGCACCAACTTCCTAGTTTCTCTAGCACCCACTAGAAGGAAGAACCAACTCCCTGGTTTCTCTAGCACCAACTAGAAGGAAGCACCAACTCCCTAGTTTCTCTAGCAAAAACTAGAAGGAAGATACAACTCCCCACTTGAACCTCTAAGGACACCAGTCCTCCCTAGCACCTCCCTACCACCTTGGTTTATGAATATGAATTACTGAGACTTATTACAATGATATAGTGTTCAACAACAACTTACTAGTCTCATCATTGTTCTGCAAGATTTCGCTGGCCTGTCTTCCTCACTGTTTTCCTGCACGCTTCCATTGCACTTTTTTGTTCTTCTACCTCTTTTGCTCTCTGCACCATTCCCATTCAATGCACCTTTTGTCTTCTGTCCATTTCAGCTACTACACTCCACCTTATTCTTCATAGATGCATTCCTCTTACAACAAAAACCCCTCCCTTCTTCTCTTCCACATTCTTATGCTCTCTGTGCCTCTTGTGCATTCCTCTGTTCAGTGGTTCTGCCTCCTCACCATGTCGAGTCCTCTGCCTGTTCATCATCGTAACTCTTCAACTTTTCTATTTGTTAATCCCATGTGTCCATCATCACTCGGTGCCATGATCAAATTCCTTCACATCACAGGCAGTTGAGATTCTTCATCTTCTTTTGTAGTTGACCTCAACCTCTCTATCGCAGTTAATGGATCCAACTCTCTTCCAGTTGTCAATAGCCTCCACGAACAATCTTTTCTCCTATTGGCAGATTCCTTGTGACCCTTTAGTTCCTATGGAAATCACACCGAAGTCTCTTCAAGTCGTATGGAAGAAACCATCAGTGGTTTCTAGCAATTACACTGAGAAGTGCTACAATAGCCCTCCGATCTTATTCAGTTTCATCTGCACCATTGGATTAACTTCTCTAAGTCTTGCGTTCATTTCAGCATTCCGTTCTTCGACATTTTGGGATTTGTGTGATCAAGTGTCTTGACACTCCATGTCGCGATCCCCGAAATGGATCTTGGTTTCTCTAGCTCTTTCCTCTATCTCTCGCTGATGTGACCAATGGCTGTGGCCATAGCCTTATTTAAAAACTACATTTTGTAATTTCAGATTTCGACATTTCGGCATTTCGACACTCTTGAGGTGAAGTTTTTTGACTCTCCATGTCACAGTGCTCAAAACTCCGAAACAGAGCTTGTCTGTGACATTTCGCGATTTCAGGTTTCGTGATTTTGGGATTCCTCTGATGAAGAGTTTTTACTCTTGACTTCTCCTTCTCCCGGTATCCGAAACTTTGGTATGGAGTCTTTATCATTTCTCGACTTCGGGTTTCACGACTTTGGGACTCCTTATGATGAAGAGTCTTTACTCTTGACTTCTCCTACTCTCGGTATCCGAATTTTGGGTATGAAGTCTTTATCATTTCTCAACTTCGGGTTTCGCGATTTCGGGACTCCTGTGATGAAGAGTCTTCACTCTTGACTCCTCCTACTCCCGGTATCTGAATCTTCGGTATGGAGTCTTTTTCATTTCACGAATTTGGGTTTCGCGACTTTGGGACTCTTCATGATGAGAGTCTTTGTCATTTCCATCTCCCGGTATCCGAAATCCCGGTATCCAATACTTTTGAAATGGAGTCGGATCAACGACCCATGATCTCCTTGAACCAATGGCTTAAATCATTTCACCATTTCGGATTTCGTTATTTCAGGACTCCTGTTGATGAGAGTCTCTAACATCTCCATCTCCCGGTAACCGAAATCCCAGTATCCAACACTCTGAGTGATGTGCCTTCTTTCGGGTTTCAAGATTTCACATTTTGGCACTTCGGGACTCTTGATGACGAGAGTCCGTGACATCCCTATCTCCCGATATTCGAAACTCTGGTAGCTGAAACTTCGAGCGATGTGCCTATTTTGTGATTTCGAGGTTTCGCATTTCGCGACTTCAAAACTCCTGTTGAGGAGAGTCTTTGACATCTCCATCTCCCGGTAGCCTAAATCCTGGTATTCAATACTTCGAGTGGTGCACCTGTTTCGCGATTTCGGGGTTTCACATTTCGCGACTTCAGGACTTCTGTGTTGGAGAATCTCGACTCTTGACTTCTCCATCTACTAGTAACCGAAACTCCGAAATGGAGTCTTCATTGAGGTGCCTGTTTTGGATTTTTATGGGTTTCGTATGTCACCTTGGTCGTTAAAGAGCGTGTAGATTCTCCTAGATCCAACACTGGTCGGACCTCTGGCTCGGATCTGACCTCTGGTGCCCGCCTGGCACATCCTTCCTGTACTCAAGCCATCATTGTTGTTGTACTTGCCATCAATGACAAGCATACTCTATCTGTAAAACATGGCAACAGTATATTCTCATATGAATAAAAAAGTTTTTTTTCTTATATATATATATATATATATATATATATATATATATATATATCGAGGATGGGGTTGAATCCGAGAATATACCCTCTCCCCACCCCCAAGGATGTTTCCTCCCTTCCCACACCCACGCCCCTCCATTCCCACACACCCCTTTCCCCCTCCCTCCCTAACTAGTTGTTCCATCCCTCCCGACCCACCTGCCCTTGCGGCTTGCACCAAATAATAGCGGGTTTTAATATTTATTTTTGTTTATAGCATCGTTGTTTTCTTAATTTGTTTGTTTAACTACTTAATTTGTTTATTTTGTTTTCCTAGGTTGAGGGAGGTGCGGAGTGGAGTTTCCCCCTCCTTTTTCTTTAATTGTCTTATAAATTATTTTTTTTAATTTAATTTTTTTTTTTTTTTATATTTTTAAACACACTTTTACCTAGTTTTTTTTCGTACTTTTTTTTTTGTTTTCCCCCTATTTTTTAAATTTGGTTTAACTTTTTTTAAAGATTTTTTTTTACGATTTTGTTTGCAACCCTGTTGATTTTCAAGGTTTTTCT
>ML809224.1:0-16732 GCA_009831015.1 Picea engelmannii
AGAGGTATGCCAAAATGATCATGGAAGAAGGGCCTTCCTATATTGGATGTATGTATAGTCCCCCCATTATTTGGTATCCTCCATAGGGTTATCAGAGTGTTTGTGAAATTTGTAATAAAAGGAAAGATGTTTCTTTTGAAGAGCTTAAATGTAAGCATGGGTTTCAGAGACCTAGAGAAGAGACCTCTCCACCCTTAAGTATCACTGATTTGCATATAAACTTTCTTGTTGCATGAGGACATGCAAAAAGGTAAGTTGGGGGGTATGTTGGGGTGAGAAAAATGTATAAATATTTTCCTCATTACTTTGATTTGTGATATATTGTTTGTTTACTTTTTTGTTACTTTGGAGTAAATAGGGAAGAAAATGGTTAAAAATCTCTTAGGAAATAATATTAAAATATACTAGATATATTCTAAACTTTGGTTTGAATTGTTTTGATTTTATGCAGAAATGGAAAAATGTTGTTAACTAAATATAATTAAGAATATTAGGAGAAGGTAGAGACCATTGGATATCAAAGAAATCGGGCACAAAGCAGTTCAGAAGAAGATTGACTTTTTATCTTGCAATGTTCATAAATAGTAAAAGAAATCCTGAGGATCTCTTGATCCTCGGGAAAGATTAATTTACTTATCTCACTATAATATATAATGAGGAATGAAAAATAGAGAAGGGGATGAGAATTCAGATCTCTTAATTATTGTCACTTTGTACAACAATACCATTGTAAATGATTTATCAAATATGGAATTAATGGAAGCTTCAAGCGTTTTGGTCATTTCTGCATACTGACTTTTTCGTAGTAGTATATTCTAAAGACTGGAGGCCCAGTCAAGAGGAGTTACTGTCTCATCTGTAATCTTATCAATTCTATTATAGTTATGTGATTTGAATTTCCCTTCAACGGTTAAGATACACTCGCTAATATGTTGATTCTTTTATGAATTGGTTATGTTGTTCCATTTGAATAGAATAGATGTTACATTTGCAAATTATCGATTGTTGCTCCATTTCTATTTTCTATCAATTTATCTCTTGTGGATTCCTTTCATTTAAATTCACATTTCTTGTTCCTTTCATTTAATTCACATTTGTTGTTCCTTTCATTTAAATTCACATTTGTTGTTCCTTTCATTTAATTTTCATTTGTTGTTCCTTCTTACATATTCAGTAGATCGTTGTTCTTTTCCAATAGATTAATTAATCATTGAGAGATTGATTCATTAAGTGTTTATGTAGATTAAATTATTGTTTCTTAGATAAATGAATGAATTTAGTAACTGGTTGATGTTTTGATTTATGCCATGTTTTTTCTCAGAATATATTTGTGTTGATTGAGTTATTATTTTAAGAGTTTTTTTTCAATGTGTGAAGAAATTGATTATCACAGTAATTTAGATAGACTCAGATTTGTTGTAACTGAATTATCTACATGACTTAAACCTCTATGACTATCTGCATAGACTTTGTTGACAATCTTGAAAGAAAAGATGAATCCTCGGTTGATAAAATTAATGTCAGACTGAGGTTTTTTTTAGAACATCTTTAGATCCCAACACCCTTTCATCTCTAAGAACATCGTTGAACATAGGTCACTATACTTGCCTAGTGATTCTATTATTCTTTCTACTGTATGATTATCCCAATAATCTCCAAATCTTGGAATCTTTTGGTTTTTTGTTGTTCCAATATTTACCTTCTTGATCTTCAGTGGTGTAGCATAATATTCTATATCTAGATTTGGACCTTCTACTTCTCTTTCTCCTTCAACTTCTAGGATATGGATGTTTCACAAGTTTTCCTCTACTAGGTCTTCTTCTTCTGCGACATGATAACAATGTAGAAACTGTTTGACTGTTTATCTCTTCTGGTTTTGATAAGCTATCACAATATCTACTTTTGTTTCTTCAAAGATCCTATATCTTACCACCTTCGGTGTTGTATCTATTTCTGGATTATCATGCTCAAATGTGAATGTAATGGAAAAGTTTTGTTGCATCTCCTTCCAATTTCTAGTTTCTCTGCATTGTTCCAATTATGTGTACCAACTACTTGGGATGCCTTCTAGTACATGAATAAAATGATGGGGGCACTCCTATAGTGATACCAATATCAATTGAGTTATACATATTTCTACATGTTCTATGGGTTGTCTCGTTCAATCATACTTTTCCATATATATTTTCTCATGTTTTGTGCCAAATATGATGCACAATAACCTCCTACGTTCATACCAATTTTGAATCTTCTCCTTATGAGTACCCCACCACCTTGTAGGTGTAGATTTCAAAGAAATATATAAAACTAGTAACCAATGAATTTCAAAAACCTCCAACTCAAACTTTGTTAAAATTTGTTCTAAATCATTTTGACCATAAAAGGTGGGAGGTTCTCTTATCTCTGTACCAACCCATCTCAGTGTGTAGGTCATCCTTTCACAACTTCTGGTAGATAACTCATGAAAACGATGTTTCCAATTCTCCAATCATGTATTTGATTTTGAGGCACACAAACTAATGCTTTTCCAACTCAACATTCCATCTGCAATGGTGTTAACATAATATTGTTCTTGTGCGGTAGTTCTATATAGCTGGTTTATGTCCTCTATAATAAAAAATTATGTCACAAGTTCAACATACCTTCCTCCTTCTGAAGGATATAGTGGTGAAATAACTATGTATTATCTTGATTCAAAGACCATTTTGTAGTCTTTGGGTTGATAATATCTTGATTATCAAAATCCAATCCAACCCCAACAATGTTGGATATGGTGAAGTGTTATCTAAAATGTCAATCACTTCAAAGTTTTCCATAGTGCACACTCCATCTAGATCTACTGGTATTCACTTCAATATACCAATTGGTACGACTCTATGTTGATTTTATAACTTCAACTAAATAGGTGAAAATCCCAATGTAGGTTCCCCCATAGCTTCCCATGTCTTCTTAGGAAGAGCATTTACTTTATACCCTAAGTCTAGTATGATATCCCCCATATTGAAATCTCTGATGTTTTCATTTAACCTAAATTTCCTACTTGTTCTTCTATTCTTATGAACTTGATTGACTCTCTTGTGTTCTAATTTTATCTCTTCTAGAGAATTGCACTTTTCTAGCAAACTCTATAATACTTGTAAAGATTTTCTATCATTCAACAACTTCACACAAGACCCCAAAAAGTTTCTTAAATTACTTAATTTTTCTAAAGTTCGATATCTACTGGTCTAATCAAATAAATGAGGCATGTCATACACTGCTACATCATATTGTGGATTTGTACTTGAAGTAGACGCAATATTATCCTTAAAATATTTTGTCTAGCTTCCTTGAATTTCTCCTTCTCTTTGTGTGCATCAAAATTCGGTTGAGGTGTTGTATTCTTTCTAACCCACAAATATTGGTCATGATCCTTCTTTGTTGCATATACTCCTGTGTTGTCTCCACCTCTAGTAACTATATTGATCATCATCCCATCCTCTTATTTTTCTTCTACAATAATCTATTCTTCTTGTCCTGTATCTTTACTAGAAGTGTCGAAAAGTCTTCTGTCTCATGAGCTATTGCACGACAATACATACATGCCACATGTGGTCGTGTAAAATATCTTGAATAGTGTATAGGTTTTTGATAGTTGTGACAAACTACCGGTCCTCTACCTCCTCCAAATACTCTCTTGCTCCACGAATTCCTCCTCTGAAGCCTCCTCTATTAACTTGATTTTCTCTGTGTAGTGTATTATACTATGGTGCATTATTGTACTTCAGTTATGCATTATTAAACTATAGTGATGCTACAAACTGTTTCCCATTGTTATAATACAACGGTGATCCAAACTTTTGTTCTTTATTATACTGTGGTGGCGTTGCAAATTGTTGCACGTTATTATACTATGTTTGATGCACAGTTTGTCCTTTCATTAGTTCAACCTACATCCTATAATTATTTGATGTCCTCTCCTTCATTATTTCTAAGGTTATACAATCCTTGTCTTCATGTCCAACTGACTTGTAAAAATTACAAAATGTAGTCTTTGGCACCGTTTGATACTTTTTCATGATGGGACAATGATAAGGATCATGTCCATGTGTTCTATATATCTCACACTATGGTCCTCCTCTAGGTAAAGGATTCAACATTCATGTCCCCAAGTACTGCGCAAAGGTTGGGCACTCATTCTTATGATGGAATTTTGTTTTGCATAATGTGCACCATACATATTCCCTCTTTTCCTTTCCCTTATTTTAATTCAAGTGGAATGTCAGGTTCTTCAAATCTTATCTCATCTCTTCCATAGCTAGATCTATGTGTTTATATTGTTTTTCCTTCAATAGCAAGGCTACTTGCAAGGCCTTAGCCTGGGTTTGGAACTTTTGTTGTATTAATAGATACTTCAAATGTTCCAATAAAGAGTTAACAAATAAGTGTCTATGCTACATATCTATGATAGGATACTTCAACTTACCTTTTACTATTTTGAACTTCTGATCAACTTCCCAAACTGACTCACCTAGATTTTGTTTGATCTTCTTCATCTCATTCATGAACTCTTCCTCTAAACTAGGCCGTTGAAATTCATTTACCAATGTCTTCTTCACATCTATGACAGTTTTAGGAGCTCCTTATGGATTGTTTATTGCCAGACCCATATACTAGTCCAGTGCACAGACTATGAATGTGATCTCCAATTGAGACACTTTTGTATCTTCATATGTAATCTTCTTATCTACCCAAATATTCTCACAAATAAAAAAATGCTTCTCTGGGTCCTCCAACCCTTCTCCACGAAACTATCGTAGCATAATAGTTGGACGTACTCCTGCCATTGTGAAGATTTTATACTACCATCTTCGTGCGGTGTAGATACTTGACTACTACTAGATGAACTTATACTTTTACTTGAATTTCCATTAGACCCACATCCTACTAAAATCCTTATACCATTGATCACTTGTTTTGTGAATGTTTCTTCTTCTCCAGATGTCTTAGTCACACATGGGGTTGTGGGTTACACACTAATTCAGATCTAGAATGAAGCGACTTCTTCTGCACTCAACCCTTGACCTCTAGTTTTCCTCTAATATGTGGTACATAAGATTTCCTCAATCTGGCATGTTGCATGGATATCCTCTACCTCTTCCTCGTCATTGCTCAACCCCTCTCGCTCGGCTACTTCCCTCGTTTTACTATTGATCTTAAACTGGTTGAGTCTTATGTTTCACATCACTCCTTCTCTATCCATTATCTTCTTGTTCTATTATACATCTATCATAATGGGGTCTATTGCTTCCTTATTCTAGCCTCTATCCAGAGCCCTTTCCATATCTCATATCTTCCTTAGTGCTTCCCCCAGTTCCCCCATGCACACAGAGTGATTTATCTTTCTAACTCCATTGTCACCACTCCTTTATAATGTAATAAAATCTTGATAGACATGTAAAGTGATCGAATGTAACTTCCTCTTGGTCCCTTTATAAAATATTTCTCTACAATAGTGTAATACTTAACAGTATCAATTTTAAATTCAGTAATAAACCCTGCAACAATACCATCTAACCAGAAATCCACTCCGTACATGAATTTATTATTGACCCTTTCTAGCCACACAATATTCTCATTAGTCCACTCTACTAGCCTTATCCTATTAGTTGGATGAGTATCCTTCAACCTCAATATTCACTCCTGTAGAAACTTTGGAAAGTAACAAAAATATGCCTCATGAAAATCAGTAAAAACATACCTTTGCAAATATTTGTGCGATGTATACCTAGATATTCTATTGTATTTCTATGTAAAATCGAGTTTCTTTTTCTCCAACCATATTTAAATTTATTTCTTTGTTTGATTCCATGGCCTAAACATCCCCTTATACCACTACATTATCTTCATCAAATCCCCTTCATACTCATGTTCTGAGCCCATCTCGACAACATAGCCATTTGTTGGATGTTTGGGCTGACCTAGGTTCTATATTAGTTCTCCAACAAAACCCTAGAAACCATCAGCCCCTTATTGAGACCAAAAGGAAACACTGTGCACAGAGTGCACAATCTAGTCTCACCCAATATGCCTTATGGGTGATTGCATGACCAAGATTTTTGTAATCGTGGAAGAGATGATTCTCATGGGATGTTAGGTATACATATTTATACTTCAACTACATAACATGTATAATCTAGTGCGCACTGCAACTTAACCTTAACAGATTCATTCATTTAACCATTCATTCATCATAAAAAATATTGCAAGCATAAGGAACACATTCCACACATTGACATGATAGTTTACCTTGGTTCACCCCCCTCGGATACGTCCACAAATATTTGGCATTATATGCTTCTTTATTCATATTCAAAATCTTGTGTTGTGTGCATTACATCATCATTTTAGTAATGGTGAGGCTGAAAAATGTCACACCAAGCTCCACATATTGTGACCTGACCCTCAGTTACAACTCTAAAACAGACTCATCTCCAAAAATGATTCAGTAATTTTCTCCAAAAATCTCTATCAAAAATATCATATCTATATCCCACTCATGCTCAAATATAGCTCTCCCCTAGATACCTCATACATCATATATTTATACTACCAAAAGTGGGTAAAAACCCATTACATTGATTACCAAAACCCTAACCCTACTGGATTAGGTTTTTCCACTTTACAACCTCTTGTGCATGGTTGGTCTTTAATCCAACTATTTCTTTCTTTGACTCTTCTTTTCCTTGATTCTCAGTGTGTGTTTCTTCTTTGGTTAATTCCTTAGTTGTATGCCTCTTTTTTTGTGATCTTCCTTATTCATTTTCTCTCAAAATAACAAGCTCCAATAGTGTGTTTCCATCATAGGAGATAGGCATGTAGTAAGAGAGTGGGTGGATCCACAAAAAAGGGCTTACGAAAGAGTGATACCACAATGATCAGTCTGACACGAGGAATCTAAGGAAATAGCTTCCAAATAAGGGTGTTGGAGAGGGAGGGTGGGTCCACACAAAAAAAAGGATTGTGGATGAGGGGTACCATTGCGATCAACATGAAGAAAGGAATATAATGAGATAGGTGTGAAATAAGGGGTGACAGTTTTTTAATTTTTTTTACTCTTGTGAAGTTATAATCTTCTTTGAATAATACTACGATGACAAATGCCAAAATTATTAATATTGACTATTGTGTAGGAATTTTGTAACTTGGATGCATGAAATACGGTTTCCCAAAACTGGATGTGAAAATTTTCAATACTGCTTCTATTATGGCCGCAAGGGGTAAGGTTTTGAGTGTTCCTAAGGGAAAGGGAGTTCCCTGTGCTATATCTCTCATATATACTTGCAGGGTCCAACAATAGTACTTGACCCAATATCTCAGGGATCTAACTAAGGAGGGTTAAATGTACCTTTATCCGTACTACTCGATTACTTGTGTATGTAAGAGTATTATTCTTGAGTGTTGTTCTTGGTTACACTATATCAATTAAGTGGTCGAATGGATAAACTACAACTGGTTTTACGTTAGGTATAGGAATTCCAATATACCTGAGTGTATGTGGAAGTGAATTTCCATGTATATGTGTTATCTAATGTGGTACTACTTGAAGGGGTACCAAAAATGGTTACAAGGGTTTCCAATAAGGTGAAACAATGTGTAGTTCCTGCATGTATTATTTCTCAGCCACAATTTTACCCGCTTTATTACAAATCACTGTGATTTATTGGCACTAGAACATGTCTCTAGCCTAAAACAAATTATAAAACTTTTCCAAGGAATGTGCTTTGGTACCAWTTGTAAGTTACCAAATGTTAATATGCAAAACCATAACATAGATATTGTCAAATTATTTATAAAAATGAAATAGAACAATGATCACAATAACAATATGGACTAAAATAGGATACATTTATTACTTTTAGAAATCATTGTTCACTGGAAATTTCGAGGGGGAAACCTCCAATAGAGAAGATCTTGAGGATAATGATTTCATAATACAATCTTTTACAATTCCTTATACCTCTATATATATTAATTCTATCTTCTTAAGAGCACAATAGAGGAAGAACTTTCTAAAGGAGAGACCTTCTAGAAAGTCTTCATACAATAGTTATGTTCACATTATTTATTAATGATGGCCTTTATTACATAACACTCTATCTACTTCAGGGGATAGGGAGGTTAGGATCCTAACACCACTTGAAGGGAAAAAAATCCCCTCAATAGGTCATCTATAGTGGTTTGAGGTGTCATTCATGACCCTCGAGCCCTAGAAGCTACCTAAAACCTTTAGAGGTTGGGTGTAGCGGTTTGAGACATCTTGTTTGGCCTTGGATCCCTAGAAAATTTGTACTTCATATAAGGCTTCGGTTTCCCTCAACTATATCAAGGCCTTAAGACCCATACCTAATTATGAAAACATTGTGAGGGAAATAACATCCTTTCTTAAATGGAAATGATACACTTTAGAGGTCATGTGTGGTGCTTCAAGGAATTTTCATGGCTCTAAATACATCAAATAATTTTTTGGGACCTAAGGAACTTCCTTCCTAGATAATTTATAGGGCCCTAAGAGACATACCTACTACAGAAAACCACCTAGTGGAACTAATATCCCAAAGCATAGGCCTAGGATACCCTTAGGAGGACATGTGTGGTTGTTTGAGGCGTCCTTATTAGCCTTGGATGGATAAAATATTCCCTTAGGGACTAAGGTTCATGTTTCCTCCTCTTACCATGTCTAGGGCCTAAGATCCATCCTTTAGTTGAAATTATTGGCCTCATATTCCTAAAATCTTCCTTTAGGGTCTAATGCTAGGTTTTCCTCTCCAAACCATGTTCAAGGCACTGTGACCCAATCTAGTGCTAAAAAACTTCTAATAGAGCCCATATCTCCTCTTAATGGAAAAAGATCTCAATAAAAGGTCCTTTTTGGTGGTTCAAGTCCTCATTCATGTCCCTTCATCATTAGAAGCTACCTTTATGGCATGAGGCCTAAGAGTACTTCCCCAACCATGGTCAAGGAAATGAGACTCATAATTAGAGGTCAAAATCTTCTAATTGTTCCCATATCCCAGCTAAGAGGGATATGATACTCTCAAGACATTACGTGTGGTGGCTTAAGGAATTGTTCTTGGATTTCGATTCTTGGAAGATTTCTTTAGGTCCCAAGGCTTTTTTTTCCTCCCTTGACCATGTCCGCTTCCCCACAACCTATACTTGGTCCTCAAAACCGTTTAATGATGTCCACGTTGTAACTTGAAGGATAAATATCCAATAGAGATATTATTGTGGTAGTTTGAGGAATCAATGATGGATATTAATCCTTGGAAGGTAGTTTTTATTCCAAATGAACAATTTTCATCGCTTGACCTTGGTCCAAGTATTCAAATCAATACCTACTTCTCCTGAAACCATAATGGTGCCAATATTCCTAATAAGAGTAAAATGAGACACTTGGGAGGTCATGTGTGTGGGTTTAAGGTGTTGTTCATGGCCATGTATGTATGCAATCTTCCTTCAATGCATAAATCATAGGTTTATTATTTCCACCATGTTCTAGAAATGTTTTCCCTATAGATAGGTGAAACCCCGCCTTGGATCAAGACTCCTTTGATCCAAGACAGAAGGTAGCAAATGGTTCCCTACTTTACCCTTAAATATATTTTATATACTCATAGATAGAATGCGAAGAGAAGATGAGAGAATGGGATAGATGAATTACCTCCTTTCAATCAGTTGTCCTCACTACTCCAGCCCTTGATATTGATGTCCAAGCTCTTTGTGCAAGAGAAATCCTGGAAGAGACAAAAAACACTTCCTTATTCTACAAAATATTGTTCAGAAAAATAAATCTATTTCTTTTTAACTAAGAAAAAATAGATGTTGGATAGGAAATTCTAGGGTTCAACATAGTAAACGGGGCTAAGAACTATGGAATGGAACAAAGGAAGTAGAATGTGCCAGGAAAGAAGAAAAAACAACAAGAAAAAGGGAAAAGGAAGCAGCATGCCAGGAAATAAGGAAGATCAATGAAAAGTAAAAGAAAAGAATGGTTGGATCGAATACCAACCGCACGAAAGACAGATAGAAAGTGGACAAGTGTATTCCACTTAGAATTAGGGTTTTGATTCATGATTTAAGGGTTTTTACCCATTTTTCAATGTAAATAAAGGATGTATCAGGTAGTTAGTTTACCTTCTTGTTTACCATAAGGAACGATGGTTTCTAGGGTTTTGTTGGTGAACTAAGGTAGAACCTGGGTTAGCCCATACATCCAAAAAATGGTTATGCTTCTGGCTGGAACTCAAAAGAAAATCCTAGAAGGGATCTAATGAGAAGTTCAATGAATAATATGGAATGGTAGAAATAAATGTTCATACCATGAAACCATATAAATAAAGAGATTGAAATATGGTTGGAGACAAAGCAACTCGAGTTCACGCAGAAAGATAATAGAACCTCCAGGTATACACCACACCAATAGCTACAGAGGTATGTGTTTATTGATTTGCATGAGGCATATTTTTGTTATTTTCTAGAGTTGTTACAAGAGTGGATATTGAGTTTGAAAGATACTCATCCAACTAATTGGATAAGGATAGTAGAGTGGATTGTTGAGAACATAGTGCAGTTGGAAAAGGTTAATAACAAAGTGACGCACATAGTGGATTTCCGGTTAGATTATATTATTGTAGGATTTATTACTGAATTTGCAGTTGATAAAGTGAAGTCATATACTACTGCAGAGAATAATTTATTGAATGTACCAAGAGGGAGGTACATTAGGTCTCTCTACACATCAGTTAAGATATTGTTGCATGATAAAGGCGTGATGACCATGGACTTAGACAACTAAATAACTCTGCGTGCATGGAAGAGTTGGGGGAAGCACTAAAGAATATCTTAGATATGGACAAGGCTCTGGACGAAGGCTATAAGAAGTAATAAATGGACCCCATAATGATGGATGAGGAACAAAACATGGAAATAATAAGGAAAGCAAGAGTGACACACAATGGATGACCCTATTAGTACAAGCTCAATAAGAAAAATAGGGTAGTAGCTGAGTGAGAGGGCTTGGACAATGATGACAAAGAGGTAGAGGATATATGTGCAACAGGGAATATTGAGGAAATATTTCACACCACATATGAAAGGAAAACTATAGATCAGGGGTCTAGCATAGAAGAAGGATATCCATTCCAGATCTGAATTACTATGGAACCCACAACCCCATGTGCAACTAAGACATATGAAGAAGAAAAACCATTTAACCAACAAGTAATTAGTGGTATAAGTATTTTTATAGGACGTGGGTCTAGTGGAAACTCAAGTAGAAGTGTAAGTTTAGAAAGTAGTAGTCAAGTATCTACACAACGCAAATATGGGTAGCTAAGTAGATTACAGATGAATATACAAAGGTGGTGCAGTTGGAAATCACATTCAAAGACCGTTCATTATATTGGTACATGGGTCTCACAACAAATAATCCAATGAGAGTGCCTACAATGGTAGAATATGTGAAGAAGCAATTGATTAATGAATTTCAGAAACCAATTTTAGAGGATCAGTTCATGACTGAAATGAGATAGATCAAGCAAAAACTAGGAGAATCAGCCTGGGATGTGGACCAGAGGTTTAAAATACTAAAATGTTAGTTGAAGTACCCTATTACTGATATGCAACACATACATTTATTTGTGAACTCTTTATTGACACATTTGAAGTATCCCTTGAGACAACAAATTTTCCAAACCCAGATTGAGGCCTTGGAAGAAACATTGTAGTTAGAGGAAAATCAATATAAGCATACATATCTAGCTATGGAAGAGTTGAGAGAAGACCTGAAGAACTTAACATTTCAAATGAATCGGAATAAAGGTAAGGATAAAAGAGAAGATGTATGGTGTACATTGTGCAAGACAAAAGGTCATCATAAGAATGAGTGTCCATTATTTGTGCAGTATATAGGAGTAGTTATTCCAAATCCTTTATCTTCAAGTGGACCATGGTGTGAGATATGAATAACACATGGGCATGATCCCTATCATTTCCCCATGATGCAGAAGTATTAGACAGTACCAAAGAGTACATTTTGTAATTTTTGCAAGTTAGTTGGAAATGAAGACAAGGACTCGAGAACCTTGGAAATAATGGAGAGGACATAAAATGAATATAGGGTGTAGGATGAGTTAATGACAACAAAACCTACGCAACAACCACGGTATAATAATATGCATCAACCATAGTGCAATATCACACGACAATTTCAATCACAAATGTAGTACAAAAGTGCACAATAATTTGGAGCACCACTGCATTATAACAACGCACAATAGTGTGTAGTTCCACCACAGTACAATAATGTGCAACTACAATACAATCAAGGACCTTAGAATAAAACACAACACAAATATAATCAGGGTAACAGAGGAGGCTATAGAGGAGGTAGTCGTAGAGGAAGAGGATTTGGAGGAGGTAAAGGACTAGTAGTTTGTCATAACTATGAAAAACCTAGACACTATGCAAGATATTTTCCACACCTAGCTGTGAAATGTATGTATTGTTGTGCAATAGACCATGAGACAAAATACTATCCGACACTTCTGGTAAATATACAGGACAAGAGGAGCCAGAATAATTAGAATGTCCAATGGATTTTTGTATAAAACGGAGAAGAGGATGGGAAGAAGATCCAAATATTTACTATAGGTGGAGCTAAGACGGGATATGATGCATCAAATAAGAACCAATATATACACCACTGGGTAAGAAAGAATTTATAACTTGAACAAAAGTTTGATGCGTGCAAAGGGAAAGAGATATTTAAAGAATCTAGGAAGGAGATCATGAAAGAAAACATTGTGTCTATTTCATGAACAAAGCTAATATATGATATACCAGTGTATGACATGCCTCCATTATTTGATCATACCAACAAAGAAAAGAAATCACAAGAAGTAAGTAACTTTAGAAACTTTTTGGGTTCATGTGTAAAATTATTGAATGATAAAAATTCTTTACAAGTACTGAAGAGTCTATTAGAAAAGTGTAATTATGGGGAAGAAGGGGTAAAGATAGTGAATTAGGTCCATAAGAAGAGAAGAACAAGAAGGGAATTCAGGTTGAATGAAAACATTGTAGATTTCAATATGGTGGATATCATACTAGACTTAGGGTTTGAAGTCAATGTTCTACCAAAGAAGACATGGGAAGTTATGGGAGAACCAACCTTAGGGTATTGACCTATCTAGTTGAAGTTAGAAAATCATAATAGAGTCGTGCCAATTGGTATATTCAAGGGGATAGCAATAGATATAGATGGTGTGTGCACCATGGTAGACTTTGAAGTCATTGATATAGTACATAATACTTCTCCATATCTAGCATTGTTGGGTCTGGATTGGGGTTTTGATAATCAGACTATTATCAATGTGAAGACAATGAAGATGATATTTGAATTAGGGGAGTACAAAGTTATTGCGCTATTGGATCCCTCAGAAGGAGGAAGGTATGTGGAACATGTGATATAAAATTTTATTACAGAAGACGTAATTCAAGTGTATAGAACTATGGTGCGCGAAGAGGATTATATCAACCCAATTGCAGATGGAATGTTGAATTGGAGGAGTATTAGTTATTATGCTTCAGAATCTGACATATGAATGGAGTACTGGCAGTAGAGACTACATGAATTATACACCAGAAGATGTGCCAGAATGACATGCACACTAAGATGGATTGGTTCAAAGGTAAGATAATCTCCTACTTTTTATGGTATGAATGACTTAGAATAATTTTTAATGGAGTTTGAATCATAAGTAGAAGAAAATAAAATATTACCAGTATTAGATATTACTTTGAATTCTACACCTATCTGTTGGTGGGGTACCCATAAGGATACAATCAACAATTGGTTTCAGAGAAAAAGGTTATTGCTCATTAGATTTGGCGCAGAGAAGGAGAACAATTTTTTGGAGAAATATGATGGATTTCCACAACCCAAAGAACATGTAGATAAGTGCATGATGCAATGGAGATTAGTACCACCAGAATAATGACCATATCATTTTATTTACACATTAGAATTCATTCCAAAGAATTGGTACACATAACAAGAACAATGTAGAGAAAATGCAAACTGGGAAGAAATACAACATAATTTTGTGATTACATTTAGCTTTGAGCATGAAGGTAGTAAGAGACATGATATTTGAAGAGTTGGGATTTGATATAATTCCAACATATCATAATTAGACTAGACATATGGTTAGACAATTGCTACAATGTTATCATGTCACTGAAGAAGAAGATCCAACTGAAGAAAACCCACACAATATGCAGATCCACAAAATTGAAGGAGAAAGGGAACTAGAAGGTCCAAATCTATATTCAAAAGATTATGTTGCATAATTGAATATCAAGAAGGTAAATATTGGAATTTTTGAAAAACCAAAGATTGCAAGCATTGGATATTACTGGGATAATCAGATAGTAGAAAGAATCAGAAAGTTACTACGTGAATATAGTGACTTGTTTCCATCAACATTTTTATAGATGAAGGGATTAGCAAGAGAACTAGGAGAGATAAAGATCCCTTTGAATCCATAAGCCATACCTATAAGATAGATAACTTGTAGGTTAAGTCAAGTCTATAAGTAGAAGGTGAAGGAAAACATTGACAAAATGTTAGAAGCTAGTATCATAGAACCTGTGGAAGAATCAAAATGGTCTAACTCTATGGTGGTGCAAGAAAAGAAGCAAGGGGGGATCAAGATTTGTGTAGAGTTAAGAAAAATTAATGATGATTTCCTACATGATCCTTTTCCTACCCCATTTACAGATAAAGTGTTGGATAATGTAGGAGGTCAAGAAGCTTATTCATTTATAGATGGATTTTGAGGATATCATCGGATTAGGATGGCACCAAAAGATAGATATATGGAAAAATTTTCTATAGAATGGGGATCATTTCAGTATACAATAATTTTATTTGGATTGAATAATGTGTTGGCAAATTCAGTTAACAGACAACGAACGCAAGAATGCAATGCCTGTCATTGATGGAAACAGTGAAGATGACAGGAAAACAGGCAAACAAAAGACAAGTTCAGAGAGGTGAATGATCGAAAGCAGTGAATGATCTCAGCCGTCAGATTCGAGCACAGAGCTCGACCATCATCGGATCAAGGATAACCCGCACACTCTTTAAAGTGCAAAGAGAAGTGGGCGCAATCACAATATGCAAAATCGCGATCTAATCTGAGCCGTCGAGATCTAGGTTGATTTGAATCATTGATTCTTTTCATCAGAGAATCTGGAATCAGAGTTTCACGAGTCCCATGAACAATGACAACGAAAACCCCGAAATCGCGATATGCGCTTTCGCAATGTAATCACAGTCGTTGGATAAGAAGTGATCTGGACCATTGATCATAGTCTGTATCAGAGTATCGGGGATCGGGACTTTGTAATGCCAAAATCTCTTGACATCAAGAACTCCGAAATCGCGAAATGCAATTTCTCGATTTAATCGCAGTCGTTGAATCCTAAATGAATCTAAACCGTAGATCCTAGCCCTTGTCGGAGTTTCGAGAATCGGGACTTTGAAATTTCAAGAACACACTGCAACAAAAACTCCGAAATCGTGAAACACGATATTGTGATTCAATAGTAGTGGTTAAGCCAAGATTGCACCTGAATCGTTGATCAAACTCCACATCGGAGTTTCGCGAATCGCGACTTTAAAATGCCAAAATCACTTGACATAAATCACGATATGCGAAATTGCTATTTAATAGCAACCATCATATCTAGATATAATCTGGATCGTTGATCTATTTTCTACACGGAATTTCGGGGATCGGGTTTTTGTATTGACAAGAACATAGAACATCAGATATTGCGAAATCGCTATACGCGATTTCCTGATAAGGCATATAACGTGTGATCCACCCAGGAGTCAGTGGAATATAGGTGTAAGGAGTACAGAGGAAGTTGGGGATCGACATATCGTGGGTCCAAGGGGCATATGCACATTATCATTGTAAACCCTGAAACCCGACGACAGGTATGGTGACGGTCACGTGATAGCTGGTCACATGGACCATTGTGTATCTGGAAGGGGCTAAAGCTCGGGAAAGGAGCACATCGGGGATTGGAGAATCGTGGGTTTCGAGTACATGTTCATCTCGACACTGAAAGTGCCGAAACCCGATTTAAAAGGCAAGAATTATAAATATTATCTAACGGTGCGGATAAGGTTTGAAAGTGATCGGAGGGTTGTTGTTCTTCCTCACACATTAACGCTTCAGTTATGAATCAATTAAGAGAAACAGACTGATAATGACAAATCAGTTAGCATTTCAGTAGCCAAGACAGATGTCCTTGTATTACCTATTGGAAGGGGAAGTGGAATCATCAAGGAAGTGTGTATAAAAGAAAATGAGAGAGACTGAATTTGGTTGGTCGTTCTAAAGGAACAATGAGTAAACAGTAAGAAAAATAAAATGATAAGAGGCATAGCAAGAAATGAAGCAAATGTGCAGAGCAAGATGAAATGTAGAACAAAAGCAGAGAAGAATGATAGAAAAGGTGATGCATAGAAGACATGCTAAACAAACAAAAGAAGAAAAGAATTGCAGAACAATTTGTTGAAGATCAGATACAGAGAAAGATTGGTAAGATTTGATTTATCTGAGTAGTTGTCTATGTATTCATTATTTATACTATTCTAGGGAGGTTGGGAGGT
>ML809224.1:41974-54860 GCA_009831015.1 Picea engelmannii
AAGTTTTTGAAAAAGGACACTAAGTATCAGTGGAATGAATAATTCCCACAGAGGTTGGATATTTTGAAGGAGAAGATAGTAACTGCACCAACTTTAGTGTTTCCAAACTAGAAAAAAGAATTTCATGTGCATGTGGATGCATCTACATTAGCATTAGGAGTAGTATTAACATATCTATGATAAGTTGATATAGATCACCCTATATAATTTTCAAGTAGGAAGTTATCATATTCAGAAAAAAACTACAACACTACAAAAAGGGAAGGATTAGCTATGGTGTATGCATTGTAGAAATACAAACATTACATTTTAGGGAAACATTTCAAGATGTTTATAGATCATTATTCTCGTAAATATTTAGTCAATAAGATAGTTTTGGGGGGGAAGATATGAAGATGGCTACTTTTGTTTCAATTTTTTGAATTTGAATTTATGCTTAAGCCTAGAAGATTGAATGCAGGACCAGAACACATATCCAAGATAGCTAATAGAGAATAACCAAGTAACTTGGAGGACAAATTCTTGGATGCACAATTGTTTTTAGTATAGAAAACTGATGAGTATTTTGCTGGAATTATTGAATGTTTGAGTACAGGATTTGCACCAAAGGAATTTAATACTACATGGAAAAAAATTTGGTGGTCAGAGTTGCAGACTACCAATTTATTGCATGTCATTTATATAATCTTGGAGTAGACAACACTTTGAGAAGATGTGTTATGGAGCATGAAACACCTATGATTTTAGCACAAGAACATGAAGGGATTGTTGGAGGACGCTATGCAGGGAAATTCACTGCGCATAAGGTATTTCACATAGGATTATGGTAGCCAACAGTTCACAAGGATTCAAAGGAGTACTGTCAGAATTGTGATTTCCACTAGAGAGTTGTAAATCCATCCAGAAGGGATGAGATTCCATTGAGACCACATGTAAATTTGCAAGTGTTTGAAAAGTGGGAATTAGACTTTGTAGGTCCAATTAATCTATCAACAAGAAGGTAAGGAGCCAGATTTATTATTACCATGACATAATACTTGAATCGATGGGATGAGGCATCATCACTAAAGGATTGTAGCACATAGACTACATGTTGGTTATATTTATAAGTTTATATGTTTAACTTGAGTGACCCAGGGTTCATGTCTACTAGGGTTCCAACAAAGACTCTAAAACTATCGGCCCTCCTTGTAAACCTAAAGATAATGCAATGCACACCGTGCACTGCATAGTCTCACCCGAGATAGTCATAATGGGTGACTAAAATACTCAGGTGTTTGCAGAATAGGATTGAGTGGGGATCTAAGAAATGTGCATTAAGAGTTCTATTTAACTTATTAAAGAAATAAGTATTCATTCAGGATTATGCATGGAATGTAATCAACTAATTTATTAATCATGCCAATAACTACTTAAAAGGAGTAAATAAACACATGCATTCAATCACATAACATAGGTTTTACTGTGGTTTACCCCCTCCTGGGCTATGTCCACAAAGATCTGTCTCTTCAGTTCTCTTATTATAGAAGTTCAAAAACTACAACATCGCATGCTTTACAACTCCTCTTAGTCAGGTCAAGATCTATTATGAGGTGGACTAGATCACACCAGGATCCTCAGCTTGTGATCTAACCCTCAAAATATACCCTCCTTTTTACTCTCTAGATCAACAACTTACAAAATTAGGTCATATAGAAAAGGATTACAACTAGCTATCAAACAAGTACTCCTCCTCGAGACCCTGTATATCCACCTCTCTCTCTCCCTATGAGACCTAGGTATCTATATTTATACATTTCTAGCTCACCATCCATTACAGTGTAATGAAAAAACCCTAACCCTAACGTCGTTAGGTATTCCATGAATGCACATGTGCTTCTCTTCCTTCCAGTTGTCGCTTTCCTCGTGCATGATTTCTTTCCAAAAATAGCCTTTATTTCCACTTTGTGATGCGTTCAACAGCCCGCCAACACTAACATGTGGCTCATCCTGAGCCACCTAATATTTGTGTGCTTTGTTGATCTCCCTGGTGATCACTTGGAAATTTTCCCTAAGCTCCATTGTTTGCATTTGAGCCTACACGGTCTTCTCCTTGAGTGCATCCAATGTCTGTATTGTAATCACATAGTTGATCAACATTACACACTATGCTTGGGTTTGTTCCATATATGTCTTGGCTTCCTCTACTTGTGCAATGACCTCTGTTGCTCCCTCCTAGAGCGGTTCCATTTGGGCTTGGCGTTGTTTCTTCTACATCTACACAGTTATGAGCTTTGCCTACATTTTCTTCATGTCTTGTGCCCATTTGACGTGTTCCATGATGGAAATTATCTTCTACCTCTGCTTGAGGTCTTGGATAGTTGCGCTTATCCTTTCATCTTCCTGGTTCAACGGATGGACCTGTTGATCCTCTTCCAGCTTTGTCTAGAGTTGTGTTTCTTTCTTGAACAAGTCTCCCACTACATGGACTTGTCATTCTATATATTTTATTTGTTGTGTTGCATCTTGTTTCCTTTGCTCCTTCATTGCTGGTGGAGTTGTAGGTGTGATTTTCTCCCAGATATTCTCAATCTAATGTTGGTATTGATCAATTTTCTTCACAATCTGATTAATCTTCTCTGTCATCGTGAGATTGATCGTCTGTACAATATTTGGAATCTTTCTGCAGGCTACAACCACTTTCTTCTCTAGTCCCTTCATGCGTTCCCTCTCCTCGTTGGTCTCGAGCTTGGTCTGGTCATTTATCCTTTACCAACTGCAGTTTGACTATATCTATGAGTGAGCAAGACTGTACCTCCTAGGTAACACTAACTTGTAGTTTATATAGGGCCTTGGTTGGTATCTGTAGTAATACCAACTACAATTGAGCCAATTCCTTTAGGGGTGTCTTCCCCATGATCTCGTCCATGCGTAACATGCTGGATGTAACGTGAAACATTGCACTCGACTGTGGTATTGTATGGACTGTATCCCGCTCGCTTGCTTCAGGTTATCCTCATGTCTATGATGTTTATGGGCCCATTTCTATGCTACTGACAACTATTTGCACTTCCCCGATCTACCTAAGGAGTTGTCACATATCTTTCAGTTCTTCTTCAATTATGTCCCTTTGGTGCGCAACATTATCAAAATCATTGAATGTGCGATCATGGATCACTTGGTCTATCATTTCTGCATCATCCTCCATGATCATGTATTCTGGAGGTGTTCTATACACCTTCATATTCTTGCACACACCCCCCCTTCTGAGTGGCTGGTCTCTTAGTCCGGCCTAGATCTTGTGGAGTAGGACTTGGTGTAGTCCTCTGTGCTGCCTCAACCTATTTCTATTGTACTTGGGCTGCCTGTGTATTGTTCTTTTTCCCCATCTGGACTCCTATATTGGACGTCCCCCCTTTCTTCTACTTTGGCTTGGTCTAGTCTATCCTTTCTTTCTTGGGCACTGTGTCTTCCTAGGGATGTGTCTATTCCTTCCCTACCTCCTCAGTATGTGTATGTTCTAACCTTTCCTCCTCCTCCTCTACCCCTATAGGTATGTCTCGAGTGAGGAATGGAATCCTCCATTCATCTTCCCAATCCTTGATGGCCATTTCTATGTCCCCCTCCATGATTCAATAGCTCACTTGTAGCCATTTCTTGTTGGGTTCCTTCCATGCCTGGATCCACATCACTTGTATAGTGGCATTGAAGTTATCTATGCCCTGATAGTTTTCCACAACCTATGGTGTTATCCTATAGATGTTGGTGATGGTCTCTTGTAGGTCGCTAAGATATCCTTCGAATATAGTTGCATTCATTTTTCTATTCTTGGCATCTGAAGAAACTCCAATCAATAAGTATCTCATTCCATGTGTTAGGGACCCAACCCCTGATGTATGTAGAACAATATATTCGGATGTAATAAAGGTCAATATTAGTAAGGCCTTGCAATAAGGTAGAATAAGTCGAATGTAAGAAGACCTAATAGAAGCTTCCGCTTCTAGAAGGATCTTCCTCTAAATGGTTCTTTTGATAGACATATTTAGTATAAATAGGAGTCAAGGGTATGGGAACCCTAGCTTGGATATTATTTTAATAGAGATCTTCTCAGCTGGAGGTTTCCCCCTCAAAGAGGCCCATGAACATTGCTCTGAGAATCAAAGTACTCTTTCTGGTGTTATTTTGATATCATTCTAGTGTTATTGTGGTGTTGTTCTGGTTATATTGTTGTTTATATTCCATTTCTAGCATTTTATTTTTGTTCTGAATACTTTTTATATATGGAATATTACAAGTAGTATTAGAGCACTTTCCTCCACAGAAAATTGTGGGTTAATGTTTTTTAGGGTAGAGATGTATTTCGACGTATTTAAGCTATATACATCTATAGTTAAGCGCATAAACCTGTAGTTGAGGGATTCATACACGAAGGAAATACAAGTGGTTCTTAAGCACACATTTTTTGGCCACCCTTGTAACCCCTGTTGGTACCCCTTCGAGTGGTAGTGCATCAGACAACACTTGTATACGGATTGGCCTAGATTTCCTGAAGCCCTCTTTAGATAAATTGATCGACCGCCTGACTGCTAGAGTTTCACTGAGAATAACACTGGGGAAGACACTCTCTAGTACCTGGGTAGTCGAGTAGTACAGCTAAGGGCATGGTCTAGCCTCCTTAGTTGGTTCCATGAGATATTGGGCCGAGTACTATTGGACCCCGCACATATAGCAGAGAGATATAACACAGGGAAAACCCTTGTCTTTAGAACCCTTGAATACCTAACCCTTCGGGACATAGAAAAAACACAAAACAGACAAGATCTATTGCCGCACAACTGTGTTCGAGTTTCCAAATCACTACACATTTCTTCTTGGTTAAGCATTTGGGAATTTCATCACTGCAGTGTTCCTCAGACCAGAGTATAAATATGCAAGTGTTAAAAAAAAAAATTGGAAATGTTTGCACCATTATTTGAGACCTATTCCATTGTATTTATCTTTTCTCCCTTATCACATTCATACCTATCATTTTTCAGCAAATGTTTTTACCCCACCTGCCCCTTTTCGGTTCCCTCATCATCATGGCCCATACCCATAGCCAAGACTTGGAAGCTCACTTCAATACCTTGCAATCTAATTTCATAGAGACCCAACAAGAAGTGAGACAACTCAATGACAATATTTCCACCATCAATCAAAATATGCACTCCTCCATTGCAACATCAATCACCAAACTCAAAGAAGACCTTAAACAAGACATGACTACCCAACTTGAATCTGGCGTTTTTATGATCTACACCAAGCTACATATCCCTACAGATCCCCCTTTATCTGACCCACCTTTTCATACCAAAGTTGAAACTTCCTCTCATTCCCATAATTTCCAGCCCCATCACTTTCAGCGTGACCTATGCCTTCCATGGGTGGATGTGACCAAATTTGATGGCTCGGATCCCACTGGTTGGGTAACTCAAATGGTGCATTATTTCTATTTGTATTGCATTACAGATGACTTGGAAAAACTCCGGTATGGTGTTCTCCATCTAGATCAAGAACTTTGGCAATGGTGGCAGTGGAGAAAAACTTCCCGTCAAGGGTATATTTCTTGGACACAATTTGTGGCAGAGCTTTATGAACGCTTTGACACTGACACCAACTATTTAGTCTATTTGAAAAAGTTGAAACAATATGGAACAACGGAAGAATTTATAGCTTCTTTTGAGCGACTGGATTTTTGTACAGAGGGCATGTCTGATGCTTTTTTCTGAGAATGTTTTATTAGTGGCCTGAAGGATGAGATTTGTGCCCATGTCCTCATGGCTCAGCCTCAGAGTTGGGTGGAGGCTACTAAAATAGATAAGGAATCAAAACAGGTTGTCTCTTCTCAAAATTGGAAACCCCCCTTTATTCCTCGCACTAAACTAGTAAATTCCACTACTCCTTCTTCTCCACTAAAGATCCAAAAATTAACTAGGGCTGAAATGGTTGGACACCAACTCAAAGGACTTTGTTATAATTGTGATGAAAAATATTCTTTGGGCCACAATTTTAAGGAACAAAAGATTTTTATGGCCATCTCGGAAGATATTTCAGAAGAGGATGTTGAAACTCCCCTTGTGTTTGAGTCACCTGAACCCACTGACATAACCCCTCCCTTAGACGCTCCTAAACTAGAACTAGTCATTTACCTAAATGCTCTCACTGGCTTCTATACCCCCCAAATCCTCAAGATAATTGGTTACATCAAGCATAGGAAGGTCATCATTCTTGTTGATAGTGGAAGCACTCATAATTTTATTCATCGCTGCATTGCCCAAGAAACCCATTGATATATCCATGCAGTCAATAATTTCCAAATCATGATTGCCAATGATGGCTTCATGAAATGTGGAAGGTGCTGTGAAAATGTGTGTCTCCAAATTGGTGACTACCACCTGAAATCTCGTATGTTTTCTATCGACATGGGCGATTGTGACATTGTGTTGGGTGCAGACTGGCTAAGGACTTTGGGTCCCATTCTCATGGATTTTAAGGAATTAACCATGCAATTCGACCAGGAGGGATGACAATATAAGTTCCATGACATTATCCTCAGTTAACCTGAGATCATTAGTTCCCATTGCATGGAAAATATTACTAGAAAAGGAAATTCTAGCGTTATTGCCCAACTCCATGCCATACAAGCAACTGAGACACCCTTTGTGCTGCAAGACCTCCAATCCATCCTCTATAAACATCAAGTGGTATTTTCCACTCCCCAGGGAATCCCTCCTTACCATGGTGATCATGATCATTCCATACCCCTTGTACCAGGAATCCTTCCTCCCAATATGCATCCCTATTGCCACCCCTTTTCCCAAAAAAATGAAATTGAGAAAATGGTTCAAGAATTGCTTTAACGCAGGTGTTATCCACCCTAGTAAGAGCCCCTACTCTTCTCATGTGATCATCGTCCTGAATAAATAAGGTTATCGACACATGTGTCCTGACTTTCGTGCCCTCAACAAACTCACCATTAAAGACAAATTTCCCATTCCTTTCATCGATGACCTCTTCGATTAATTGAGTGGTGCCTAGTTATTTACTAAACTTCATCTTCATTCTGGCTACCACCAGATCCATATGAAAGAGGCATACATTCCTAAGACTACCTTTAGAACTCATAAGGGCCACTATGATTTTTTGGTTATGCCCTTTGGCTTGTGTAATCCCCCCTACATGTTCCAAAGCCTCATGAACCATGTCTTGCGTCCTTTTCTCCGTCATTTTGTCTCAGTTTTATTTGATGATATCCTCGTCTATATAAAAACCTGGACATACCATGTTGCTCATGTGGATCGAGTTCTCCATCTACTATCTCAGCACCAACTTTTCCTAAAAAAATATGAATTTTATTTTGGCGCCTCGGAGGTTGATTACTTGAGTCATCTTGTTGGCAAGGACGACATCAGGGTGGATCCTAAGAATATTGAAGCTATTCAAGAATGGCCTCACCAAAAGACTCTCAAGAGCTTGTGTGGATTTATGGGCTTAACATGTTATTATCGCAAGTTTGTTAAGAATTATGGAAATATTGTGGCACCTCTCATTGCACTCCTTAAAAATAGTTCTTTCACTTGGACTCCAACATCTCCTCAAGCCTTTCAAACATTGAAGATGGCCATGTGCACGACTCTAGTCCTCGCCCTTCCCGATTTCATAAATACCTTTGTCCTAGAATGTGATGCTTCAGAGAAAGGAATTAGCATTGTCCTTATGCAAGAGGCTCAACCTTTGGCCTTTACCAACAAACAATTGTCTGAACAAAATTTGGGCAAATCAATCTATGAAAAGGAAATGTTGGCTATTCTGCATGCCATTGATTTGTGGCACCTTTATCTATTGGGGAAATGCTTCCAAATTAAGGCATATCATCAAAGCTTCAAGTATTTTCTGGAACAATGCATTTCCTCCCCAGAGCAACAAAAATGGGTGACTGATTTATTTTGATATTATTATGAGATAATTTACAAGAAAGGAAAAGACAATGTGGTTGCAGATGCACTTTCCTGAAAATATGAAGATGAAGGATCCCTTTTTTCTCTCTCCTTAATTGTACCAGATTGTCTCCAAGCCGTTCACTAGGAATGGCTACACGATCCCAAAAGTTTGCATCTATACAACAATTGCAGTCCAATTCTCCATCCCCCCTAGGGTACTCTTGGATCCATGATGAACTTTGATACAAAGGCTATTTGTATTTATGTAAATAGTCAAAACATAAATCCATGGTACTTTTTGAACTTCATTCTACACCAACAGCTGGGCACTCCGAGTTTACCAAAACCTATGACATGGTAAAACGTTCTTTTTTCTGGGATGGTATGAAACAAGACATTCGTAATTCTGTAGTTGAATGTGATGTGTATCAACACAAAAAGGGTGAAAAATTCAAATCTCCTAGCACACTACAACCGCTTTTGATTCCACCTGCTATTTGGAGGGATATCTCTATGGGTTTTATTACAGGCTTACCGAAATCGGGAAATAGATCAGTCATCATGGTGGTAGTTGATCTCCTTTCCAAGTATGCTCATTTATGTTCTCTTCAACACCCATTTACAGCATCCATTGTGGCTCAATTCATGGATTAGGTCTTCAAGCTTCATGGTATGCCGCATTCTATTGTTTTTTATCGTGACCCAAATTTCACTAGCAATTTTTAGCAAGAACTGTCCAAGATTCAAGGCACCCAAATAGATCTCATCACAGCCTATCATCCCCAAACTGATGGTCAAACTATAGTTGTAAACAAGTGTTTGGAAAGACATTTGAGGTGTTTTGCATCTGAAAAAAAAAATTAGTGGGCTCAATGGTTACCCCTAGCTGAATGGTGGTACAACACTTCATACCATATAGCTACCCGCATGAATCCTTTTGAAGAAGTATATGGACAAAATCCACCTTCAGTTCTATCATATTTTCCAGGTGTCTCAAAGGTCCAGGCGGTTTACCAAACACTTACAATTCGAAAGGTTATTCTCTATACCCTCAAAGAGAAGTTGGTCATGGCCCAAAATTGCATGAAGCAACAAGAATATAAAGGTCGCTCTGAACGTCAATTTACAGAAGGGGATAAGGTGTTTCTTTGACTACAACCTTACAAGAAAAATTCCCTCAAGGCCGACCATTGTCAGAAGTTGGCACCCAAATTTTATGGTCCTTATACTATTCTCAAGCGTGTGGGACAGGTGGCCAATCAGTTATCTTTTCCCAATCATTCTAACCCACATCCTATTTTTCATGTTTCATTCTTAAAGAAGGTGATTGGAACTAAGTGCAAAAATCAAACCAACCTTCCCGAGTTGGACGAAGAAGGATCCATTTGGCTACAGCCATAAGAATTTTTGGACCAGCGTGAGCGTCGCTTGCATCAACAAACCATCAAGTTAGTCTCAGTCGAGTGGAAAGAAAGAAATCCAACAAATGCCACTTGGGATCCAGTTACCATTCTACAACAATTTCCACATCTCAAGCCTTGGGGACAAGGTTGTTTTTAAGGGGAAGGACATGTTAGGGACCTAACCCCTCATGTATGTAGAACAATATATTCAGATTTGATAAAGGTCAATATTAATAAGTCCTTGAAATAAGGTATAATAAGTCAAATGTAAGAATACCTAATAGAAGCTTCCGCTTCTAGAAGAATCTTCCTCTAGATTGTTCTTTTGATAGACATATTTAGTATAAATAGGAGTCGAGGGTATGAGAACCCTAGCTTGGATATTATTTTAATAGATCTTTGCTCAACTAGAGGTTTCCCTCTCGAAGAGGCTCGTGAACATTGCTCTTAGAATCAAAGTTCTCTTTATGGTGTTATTTGGATATCATTTAAGTGTTATTGTGGTGTTTTTCTGGTTGTATTGTTGTTTATCTGCCATTTCTATCATTTTATTTATGTTCTGCATACTTTTTGTATATGGAATATTACACCATGATTGGGTTTGGGTCTGGTGGAAAAAAATACATTGTTTGGTTCCTTCCATCCCATGATGGATATTAGCATGATCAACCATGAAGAATGAAATTATGTCCCCAAATCATGCACATCCTTGCATTCATCTAGAAACAGATTCAAAAGATAAGGGGCCCAGTTGATTGTGGTTCCCTTGGCACACTATGCTGCAACTGTGAAAACCCCAACAGGACTTCGTCCTTGTGGAATTTTTAGAGCATCTTGTAGGACATAATGTTTGTGGCCATTCTTGTCACTATGTCACTGATCTGTTTGATGATGATTCTGCATGTCCCACTCTCGGTGTTGTATTTATTTTTCATCTCCTCGGCTAGTTCTTTCTCCTTTTTTTTTTTCCTCAAGGAACTATGCAGGATCCATGCCCCATGATGGAAGCCCTATGATGTGTGAAATGAGAACGACGTCTATTGAGATGAGCTTTTCCAGCCATAGATCTCCTCCATGTGTGACCGCCATCAACTCCTTGAAGCAATTTTTTGGGTATTGGCTTTTGCCAAAGTGTGGAAGGTCAAGAAAACCTAAGATTCTAGTTTTTGCCAGTACTACAGTCCACTAGACTAGTTGATGAATCGTTTCCCCAAATTTATCTACACCCACCGTCTATAGGTAGACTTGCTTCGCAAACTTCGGTAACTTTTCCGTGTCCGTTACATCATGGTCAGAGAACTTTAATTTTTCTACATGACCTAACAAATATTCTTTTATACGTACCCCTTTCGTTATGCATGGCAACACAATTGTTGCAGTGGATTTTCTGCGCTGTGACCTAGGTACCTTTTGTTTGTCCCTTTATTGTGGTGCCTAGATCGAGGTTCCTGCCTCCGTTGTTTGTTCTTTGGAAACCTGCTCTGGAAGACTAGTGGCACCCTCCGTGGTTTCATCCTATGGTTGTTCCAACATGGTTTTTTTTATTCTTCTGGTACAACCATTTCTTCCTAGTTTGAAACCATTCCATTACCTCTTGGTTCTCTTGTAGAATTTTTTGGACACACCTACCACACTTAGAGGGGGGGTGACTGAGTGTGGGAATCTTTCAGAAATTGTCGGAAGAACCACAGTATTTAAGACATCTTTCCATCGACATTTCGGATCCATAACAGGATCCATCATTAGGACCAAAAAAGTCTGAGAAAAATAGTAAGATAAGAGCCTTTATTAAATAGTGATGAGGCGGGTGAAAAACCTACGTGGGAATCTTTTTCCCAAAATTTCTCTCTTACACAAAAACTCCTTAGTTAACATTCAACATTTTCTCATTACTCATTTTTGTCATTTATAATCAGTTATATGTGAATACATATCAACAACATATCATCAACAAATCATCTCCAGAAGGAACACAAAGAACACAAGATGTATGTAAACTTTTTCTTTTTATTATGGACTTCAATCCGACGGTTTTTCAACAACAAGTAAATAGAGTACAACTCTACAAGAGCACCAGCTCTATATGCAATACTCAGCTTACATTCTTAGCACCAACTAATATGAGGCAACAATCCCTAATAGATATCAATCTGTCAACATAAACAAGTGCATCAACCATGCACCAACCTGTGCCAAACAACCTGTAATCAACTTGTACAATAAACAAGTGCATCCAACCATGTACCAAGTATATACCAATAATGTTTCAAATACTCATCAACAATGAGTCATCAATATGTACCAATATTATCAACTATACACCTCATGTATGTTCCAACTCATCAAATGCTTGTCTCAACCATGACTAGTTTTGGATTAGTCAACAACCACAACTTGAAATAATCATAACTTTGTACCTGTAATGAATAAAGATATGAAACTGATACACAATGTTGTTTAGTGTGTTTTATGCAATTCCTCCAAGTGGAACTACTTGGAACCTCTCAGAAAAGGCATTATAGCAAAAATGGCATACTTTGTTGAATTCTGGATTATTCTAGAGAGCAAAAATGTAGAGCGTGGCATGCAAAAAATGTTTTTTCAATTGATATGAAACTATTACAAAACCTACTACATCCTATACCCTAACCAACACATTTGATCACACTAAATTTGGATCTGTTATGAATATGTTATGATGTTTTTACCTGAAACACCTGTTTTTGACTAGTTTCAGGACTAACCAAAAACCCTATTTTCCATGGAGTGTAAATCCCAAAATACAAAGACCCACAATCTGAATGTTTTACCATGGATACTTGGGTATGTTTTCTCAATGGCATAGAAATTTCACAGTCTGAATCACTATAGAAAAAAAGTTATAGTGAAAATGGTGAGATGACCTGTCAATAACATACCTTAGAAAGCATCATCAAAAGAATTTATCCTCCCTTCAATTTCGGCCTTCTTTTCTTCACCTTCCTTATGAAAATTGGCTTATATAACCTTGGTTACCTTAGTCACCTATATATCTTCAATATTCTCAAGTGTTCCACACCAAAAATGCTCAAGAAGCTCTCACAATAAGCTCTCCATCAATATTCCAAAAGATATTCTCACAAGAAGCTCTCCATTGATCCACAAAATGGATGATGTACAAGAGACAATTTCTATTTTATTTATACTTTCATCCTCTAGGTCAATTAACCCATTTTTAGGTCACTTAACTCATTTCTAGGTCACTTAACCTATTTTCTTTATTTTTGGGTTAACCACTTTCCATAAATAGAAATTTCTCCAATATTTTATCATTTAAATATTCCTTCTTGATTTTTTCATCTTACTTTATCATCTTTTTATTTTTTTCACTTCTCTTTATTAATTAAATAATCCACCTTGACTTTTTCACCTTACTTTATCATTTAAATAATGATTTCTTCTTTTAGGTCACTTAACCCATTTCTAGGTCACTTAACCTATTTTCCTTATTTTTAGGGTTAACCACTTTCCATAAATAGAAGGTTC
>ML809224.1:61317-112328 GCA_009831015.1 Picea engelmannii
ATCTCGTTATTCCACATACAAGCATGGGTCCTCCAACCATTCTTCTAGGATAACTCAATCCGTAAATCGTCTTCCCATGAGGGCTTTCACCATAAGGAGACCACTTTGGAGTTCCTCCATTTGTGCACCTTATCAATCATGATAAGAAAAAAATGAGAGCAAGGGTCCTCCAACCATTCTTCTAGGATAACTCAATCCGCAAAGCGTCTTCCTGTGAGGGATTTTACCATAAGGGGACCACTTTGGAGTTCATCCATTTATGCACCTTATCGATCATGATAAGACAATAATGAGTCATCTATACATTTTTCCAACAATGCATCATATACCAATGAAACCACAATGATCCATCTTCATCATATATCAATGGCAACTCATTGATCCATCTTCATCATATCAATGACAACTCATTGATCCATCTTCATCTATGCATTCTCATCAAGGAAAATACATATTATATTACATCAATCATCAATCAATCAAACCATTTGCATCAATGAAAACATGATCCAATAGGGTTTTCTAGTTTCACTTGGCTTCCTGTATCTTCATTCTTTCGGCCCTGCCCCTCTTCTGGCCTATTTATGTCCATGCCCACAGGTGTTTTCTGTTGGGTTTCCTCTACCATGAGTGTCGGGCTTCCTGGTGTCATATCTGGTGATGGGATTTTGTCCACATTGATGACTTTTGGCTGCGTAGATGGTTGTTGTTCATCTCCTCATGATTGCATTTGTGCTCTGGTCCTAAATCTTGGTTATCTAGAAGTTTGGATCCGCTCTACTTGTTTGGTTGGTGCCATGGTGGTAGTAAATTATCGCTCACCAAGCTCAGTAGCCTCTGTAACTTCTATAAGTTTTGAAACTTTTCCTCTCTGTTGTGTCTTCTCTATCGCTCTCTACCTTCTCTACTTTCGCAATAATATTTTTCTCCCGTGTCCTCACTTTGTATGGGTGTCGTGTGAAGCTTGTCGAAGACGTTACCTTTATTACGGATTCAATGAACCTCTAGTTCCTTTGCACTTTCCACTACTTTCCCTTGCCATCTCTAGTTGGAATGATTAATGTGGGGTCCCATTAGTCATTTCCAGCATTCAATTCCGCTAGCCCTCGTCACTTAGCGCTTCTTTTGTCGTCTTCACCTTTCTCGCATATTTTCGTGTTGAACTGACCGTTGGCCTTGTCTTCATCAGGATTGTATTCTGATTGTGCATGATCCTTCTTGTTTCGGTGCACTGTACCGCTATTGGTATCGTTTGATATCCTACTCTTTTTTTTTTCAACTGCACGGTGACTTTCAAGTTGTGGTTAGGCGACTGTCCTTGTACAAATTCATTTGGCTCCCATTGATCATCCCTTTGATTTTTTCACATCCTAAGTACCTTAACTGTACTACTCCTCCATCGGTGAAATTGTGTACTTTGTATGGTCCTAAACAGTGCATTCTTAGTTTTACCGAGTGTTGAATATATTTACTGTCATACATCAACACTAAGTCTCCTACCTTGAAAGTTTTCTTCTTGATATCTCTGTCATGCCAATATTTTTCTCTTTATTTATAAACTTGTTGGTGGAACCCTTCTAGTATCCTATCTTCCTCCATGATCATCAATTGATTCAGCCTGTCCTGTACTACACCTAGTTCTATCATATGGGTAATCACTGCTACGTGCAAAATGGGTACCAAAAATTCTAAGGGAACCACTGCTTCTTGTCCATATACCAATTTGAATGGCATGTCTCCTGTCAAATTATTGCATGTGGTCCTGTATGCCCACAATACTGTTGGTATTTTGAGGTCCCAATCATCCCTGTTGACATCATAGATCTTCGTCAATGCGTTTTCCAGGATTTCGTTAAATGCTTCTATTGTTCATTTTTCCTGTGGGTGATATGGAGTACTCCTCTGATTTTGTTAAATGCTTATACTGTTATATTTTCCTCATTAATGGCCTTGATAGTACTATTAATAAAATTATTCCCTTGGTAACTCATCAAAATTCTTGGGCAACTGAATCTAGTAATCACATGTTCAAATAGGAAGTGTGTTGTTGTTTCTGTGCTGCAGTCTTTGATTGACGTTGCTTCCTCCCATCTTGTTAGTTATTCTATCACAGTGATAATGTACCTTGAAATTATCCTCTTTGCTGGTGGATTAATTGGTTCCACAAAGTCTATTACCCATTTTTTGAATACCTGCAAATCTACCCACGGTCTGAGTGGCATCTTGTCCCTTCAATTAGGTTTACCAACCCTCTGACAGACATCTCATCACTGGCAGTACTCCTTCAAGTCCCTATGAATGGTCGTCCACCATAGTCCTGCACGCAATACCTTCTGTGTGGTATTGTATTCATGTGGTGCAGTACATGTACTTAAGTACTAGATGATGTCTACAAAGTATTCATCGACGATCTAAACTAAAAATAATTGTTCGTCCAGAAATTTATCCTTTAAACTTGCAGGTTCTTCTCCGTTCATGACCCTTGATAGATGTTCAAGTCCTGCATTCATCTTCCCTAGCTTGACTATTACTTCAAACTCAAATTCTTGGAATAGGAATAACCATCAATAGATTCTCCCCTCCCCAACACTGGCTTATTGACTAGGTAAGTAAGGGTTGAATTATCTGTGAAAATCTTAAAATGTTTTCCTAGTAAGTAATGTATAAACATTTGAAGTGTGTAAACCATAGCTAGGCCTTCTCTCTCTGTAGTGTTATATTTCTTCTCTGATTTTGACAATTTTATTCTAGCAAATGTTATTGAATGATCCAATTCTCCTACTCCTGGTTGCACCAAAATAGCTCCAAGTGTTATGGTTGATGCATCTACATGTATGTGGAATGTCTTCTCCTAGTCTGGAAATACTAGTATTGGCATTGTTACCATTTTTTCTTTCAACACATCCAGACCATGTTGACAATATTCATTCCATGGAAACTTTGCATCCTTCCTTAACAATTTTTCCATTGGTGCAATGATTTGCACATACCCTTTTATAAATTTTCTGTAGTATCATGTTTGTTCCAATGTTTCCCTTAGTTGACGAACTATTTTTGGTGACGACAGGTTAAATATTACTGCAATCTTTGAAGGGTCTACTAGTAAAACATGTTTTCATACTATATGGCCTAACGGTATCTCAAACGGTATTCTGAATATGCACTTATTGATGTTTAAGGATATCTGGCACTGCCTGCACCTTTCTAGCATTAGACACAATACCTCTACATGGTATTTCAATAGACTATAGACTGTCCAATCATCCAGGTATACCTCTATAAACTAGTGAATAAATTCCTTAAATCTAGCGATGGCTACTTTGAAAAATATTGTTGGTACATTCTTCAGCCCAAACAAAATGATTGTGTATTGGTAGGATCCCCATTCTGTAGAAAACATGGTCTTCTATCTGTCATCTTGACCTATATTCATTTGGTTGTAGCCTCAGAATCCATCAGTGAATGAGTAAAATTTTTGTCCTCCTACGTTCTCCAACATTTCATCCATGAACGGTGTAGGGAATGGGTCTTGTAGGCATGCATCGTTCATATTCCTCAAGTCGATGCATATTCTTATCCCTCTTTGTTTTTTTCTCCTGAACTACCATCAGGCTTGTCCATTATAACTCTTCCATAGGTTTGATGATGTCGGTTTTGAGCATCTTGTCAATCTCATCTTTGACTTTTTTTCTTATATATCAGGTTCAATCTGTATGGTCGTTGTTTGATTGGTCTTGCCTCAGCTCTGAGTGGTATATTCATTTCTCCAAGCTCTCCTGATATGTCTTTCATTTCTGTAAACATTGTGGGAAATAGGTCATTTTATTCGTGCAGTAACTATGTTATGATTTCTACTGTCTCTTCATACCAGTAGTCTCCAATGCTGGCTATTTTTGGGTTCTCCACTATCCCAAAGTTGACTTTCTTCACTTTGATTGGCATAGAAATTACTTATGATTCCATAGGTGGACCTTTCACTTGTCTTTCGTTTTCCACCTCTCCGATATGAATATCGCACGGAATGTCTTCATCTGGTGCTTCTTCCTGCACACAGTATCATGACAACAGTTCTTTCAGTGTCTATTTGTTCTGTTGTTGTTCCTCCTTTATAAGTTTGACTTATGGTTCCTTAATGAATATCACCCCTATTATTTATTTAAGTGTTTCATCTATGTTGGGATTCTCATGCTCGAATGAGAAAGTGACTGTAAACTTTTTTTGTAATATCAGCCAACTCGCAGTTCCTCTGTGTAGTTCTTGGTCTGTATACCAATTTTCTGGTATGCCTTCCAACATGTGTACGAAATGATGAGGCCATTCCTATGGGGGATTCGTTTTCCACAGTGCTCTATGCTTCTCCAAGTGTTATGTCGGTGCCCCCTGTCCATTGTACTTTTGATGCTAGTTTCTTTTCTATTATGTGCCAAACCTTATGTGCAGTAACTCCTTACATTGGTACCAATCCTTGATTGTTTCTTTTTTCATGCCACACCATATTGCAAGTGTGGCCTTGAGTGCTATATCTAGTGTTAAGAGTCTCTGGTTTTATAACACGTCATTTTCATACTGTGCCAAGAATATTTCTAGATCGTTTACTCCATGGAAACTGGGTGGTTTGATTATCTTTGTACCTACCCATCTTACTGCACGGTCTATTCTTTCGCATCTTCTTGTGGAAACTTTGTGTAGTCACTGTTGCCAATTCTCTAAACCTGTATCTGAGTCTATCGCACACAAAGTAATTCTCCACCAACTGAGTATCCCATCTGGAGTTGGGTTGATGTAATCCTCATCACACGTAGTTGTTCTATACAACTAGCTAATTTCCTCCAAGTCTAAGAAAGTAGGTTTTGTGAATCTCTCTCCTTCTGATGGGTCTAACAGTGTAATGACCCTCTATTCTCCTGACTCAAATTTCATTTTTTGTGTCTTTAAATTAATTATGGCCTGGTTATCAAACACCCAATCCAATCCAAGCAATGTCGAATATGGTGTTGTGTCATCCACTATTTAAATCACTTCGAAGTCTGATTTAGTGCGCACTCCATCCAGGTCTATTATCACCCCTTTCAGTCTGTCGATTGGTATAACACAATGTTGGTTTGCTAGTTTCAACTGAACAGGTGAATATCCTAATGTGGGCTCTCCCATACATTTCCATTTCTTCTTGGGTAATAAATTGAATTAAGATCCTAGATCGAGTATGATATCTCCCATGTTGAAATATTCGATGTTGACATTTAGCCTGAAGTCCCTACTTGTTCTTATCCTTGTATGTAGGTGATTAACTCTTTTTTGTTCTAGTTTTCCTTTTGTCTCTATCCTAAATATTTCTAACATATTTTGCAATATTTTAAGAGAGGATGGATCATTCAATAGTTTTACACATGACTATAAAAAGACTTTGATTGTACTTACTTGTCCCAGAGGCTACATTTCTTTGGTATGATCCAATGATGGAGGCATCTCGTACTCTGAATATTCCTTTATTTTATACTTAGTTGAAGTCGATGCAGTGTCTTGCTTCAATAATTTTTTTCTATCTTGGTTAAATATTTCCTTCTCGTTCTGCCTGTCGAACTGTCTCCTTGGTTCTGCATTCTTCTTCACCAACTGGTGTTGTACTAGCTCTTGTCAAACTGCACCGTTTCTTTTTTTATCTCCTTCGTGCATAATTATGTTGATCTTTTGTCCTTCATCCCTTGCTCGGGATGAAAGCCATTGAACATTCTGGTTGTTTTGGTTCCTCTTTTCCTAGATCTTCCCTAGTAACGTAGGGCATTCTTCCGTGTTGTGATCCGATGTGTGAAAATACATCCAAGTTGTTGGTGGAAGTGGACATTCCCTTGCATAATGTCCTGGTTATTGAAATTTGTGGCATACCACTGGCCCTCTACCTCTTCCAAAGCCTCCTCTAGCTCAGCTTCCAACTCTATAACCAACTCAATCTCCTCTCGGTGCATTATACAGAGGCTCCTGATTGTACTGCACATTATTGTACTGAGGTTGCATTGTGTTGTATTGTGGTTGTGTGGTATTATATGGTTCCTATATAGTATTATATTTCCGTTACACAGTGTTGTATGGGGATGGAACTTGGTTAAAATGTTGTGTGGCTTGTCCAGTCATCATTTCTTCCTGCACCCTATATGCATCTGATGTCCTTTCTCACATCAAATCCATACTTCTACAATATTTGTCAGCGTGACCTAATGATTTGCAAAATTTTTAATATGAACTCTTTGGGACTGTCTGGTATTTCTACATCATTGGGTAGTGATATGGATCGTGGCCCAGTTTCTTACATATTTCACACCATAGTCCTCCTATTGGTAATGGATTTGGCATCCCTATTTCCATATACTGCGAGAATGTTGGACATTCGTTCTTGTGGTGGACTTCCATCCTTCATGTGGTACACCAAACGACTTCCCGTTTGTCCCTACTTTTGTTCTAGTTTAGCTAGACTGTTAAGTTCTTTAGGTATTCCTTCATCTCTTCAATGGCTGGATCTGTATTCTAATATTGGTTTTCTTCCAATTTCAAGGCTTCTTGCAGATCCTTTGCCTATGTCTGAAATTTATGTTTTCACAGTGGGTATTTAAAGTGTGGTAGCAGTCAATTGAAGAACAAATGCATGTGCTTCATATTTTTCATGAGATATTTCAAACTTCCTTTCAGTCTCTTGAATCTCTGATCAATCTCCCAAATGGATTCTCTTGGTTTCTGTCTAATTTATTTCATCTTGTTCATGTACTGGTTCTTTGAACTTGTCTTCTGAAACTCATTTATCAACAATTTCTTGATGTCCACAATTGTTATGGTTGTCCCTGGTGGATTGTTTGTGGGTAAAATTATATATCAATCCAGTGCGCGATCTCTTAGTGTAATTGCTAACTGTATAATTTTAGTATCCTCGTTTGTGATTTGTTTTTCTTCCAAGATCTTCTCACAGATAAAAAAATGTTTCTCCAGGTCCTCTGGCGCTTCTTGACATAGACGCCACCTCTTCCTTATGATGCAGGAGCATCTCTCCACGTCATCCAGCCAACCAACTAACCATGTCAATAAATTCAAATCACATGTTGAAGAGAGGCACAGTCCTCATTTAAAATTTGAGTGAATGTAATTAAATGTTTTAGGCTGTTGAGCCGTGAAGTCGTGCCTTTGTGCAGGTTGTAGGTAGGTAGGCCTTAATTCTTTGAAGGCTGAGATCTAGATCCAAGTTGCAGACTAGACAGCCAATTCAATGCCATTGAATAGGGTAGGTAGATTGGAGGGAAGAGCTCGAAGAGCCCCTCTTGTAAAATATCAATTTCGATCTCATTTTGTAATAGTTAGAGTATGCACAAGAGAGTTAGCATAAATAAGAGAAGATAAGAGTCGAGACCTTGTTACAGGTCATGCTCAGGAACACCTTGTATAAACAGGCATTTGCTATTTAATACAAATAACATTTTTTCCTGCATATTTACTATGTTGAATGAATGTCTATGTGTGTTCAAATTATGTTGTGAATGTATGTTGTAGTTTTGCATTTGCAGGAGGGTGCTTGGTTTTAGGCTTGAGAGGTCTTTGAGGCTTCACACCATAAGGGTGTGACAGAATGTTGCAGGTTCTGATAGCCATGCATAGAGGGTGCATTTTTAAATTTTGTGGGTTCAGACAGAGGCATGCCAGGTGAGCACAGAAGATGAAATCAACAAATCAAAATGAAGACCTCAAGGTTGTTGAATACCTTGGAGGCAAGGCTATGTAGGAGAAAACATAGTTGCAGATAGAATCTATGAGGAGTTCTAAGAAGCTCTGCCAGGAGGGCATCGAACCAGTGCAAGGAGTGAACATGAGAAGAACTCTACTGTGAGTTCAGATTGAAGTCAGAATCACTAAGGATTCTGAGAGTTTTGCCATGTGGGCATTGAGCATATGCATAATGATGCATTGAGAAGAACTTTGTTGTGAGTTCAAACAGGAGAACAAGGATCACTAAGGATTTTGAGAACTTTGCTAGGAGGGCATTGAGCAGGTGCATAGGGCACACAGAAGGGGACAAAACTTCTGAATGTTCTGTAAGAAGATACTCTGCCAGGTGGGCATTGAGTAGGTGTGCAGACAGGCACAAGAGGATAAAAGAACTCCTTGATTTCTATGCGACCTTCAAGTTCTTTTCTCCTCTTGTGCCTATTTGCACACCTACTCAATGCCCACATGGCAGAGTATCTTCTAACAAAACATTCAACAGTTTTGTCCCCTTCTGTGTGCCCTATGCACCTACTCAATGACCTCCTGGCAGAGTTCTCAAAATCCTTAGTGATCCTTGTTCTCATGTTTGAACTCATAGCAGAGTTCTTCTCAATGCATCACTATGCATATGCTCAATGCCCACTTGGAAAAACTCTCAGAATCCTTAGTGATTCTGACTTCAATCTGAACTCACAACAGAGTTCTTCTCCTATGCACTCCTTGCACTGGCTCGATGCCCTTCTGGAAGACCTTCAGAGAACTCCTTAGAGATTATGTCTGCAACTGTGTTTTCTCCTACACAACCTTGCCTCCAGGGTATTAAACAACCTTGAGGTCTTCCTTCCGAGTTGTTGATTTCAGCTTCTATGCCCACCTGGCATGCCTCTGTCTGAACCCACAGAATTAAAAAATGCACCCTCTGTGCATAGCTATTAGAACCCTCAGCATTCTATCACACCCTCATGGTGTGAAGACTGAAAGACCTCTCAAGCATGAAACCAAGAACCCTCCTGCAAATGCATAACTACATCATACATTCACAGCATAATTTGAACACACATAGACATTCATTCAACACAAGAAATATGCAGGAAAAACTATTGTTTGTATTAAATGACAAATGCATGTTTATACAAGGTGTTCCTGAGCATAACCTGTAACAAGGTCTCGGCTCTTCTCTTCTCTTCTTTATGCTAACTCTCTTGTGCATACTCTAACTATTACAAAATGAGATCGAAATTGATCTTTTCCAAGAGGGGCTCTTCGAGCTCTTCCCTCCAATCTACCTACCCTATTCAATGGCATTGAATGGGTTGTCTAGTCCATAAATCGGATCTAGATCTCAGCCTTCAAAGAATTAAAGGCCTACCTACCTACAGCCTGCACAAAGGCATGACTTCATAGCTCAACCGTCTAAAATATTTAATTACATTCATTCAAATTTTAAATGAGCACTGCGCCTCTCTTCAACACGCGATTTGAATTCGCTGACGTGGTTGGCTGTCTAATGTGGAGAGATGCTCCTGCATCATTTCTCCTTTGAATTATAGTAACCTGATGGTGGGATCATGTCCAACCATTCTGAATGTTGAACTATTAACTCACAATAGTGTAGATACTTGACTAGTGCTTCTTAACCTAGCTCCTCCAGTTGGTGTGTCTTTTGTATATGTATTTCTTGTTGTCTTTCTTCTCCCCAAAGTCAGTTGTCTAAATGGTGTTCTCTTTGGTGTATCAGTCATACATGGGTTTATGGGTTCCACACAGACATTAATACAAATAGTATTACTTCCTTCTCTTCCATCTCATGGACCTCTCGTCTTCCTATCACATGTTGTGCGTAGGATTTCCTCAATCTTTTTGATAGCCCAAAGACCCTCTACCTCTTCTTCATCACCTCCCAAGCCTTCCCTCGTGGCTATGAATCTCTTCTTGGTATTCACCCTGTATTGGTAGGGTACTCCACTGCACGTATTTCCAGCTGTCACCATGATCCTCTTCATCTAGTCATCATCCATCATTATTGGGTCCAAGGGTTCCTCCTTCTTTCCCTTATCTAGTTCTCCTTCCATTTCTCCTCTTTCTGTCAGTTCATCCCCCCTTCCACCATGCATGTAGGGAAGTTTAGTTGTCTGACTCCACTTTCATTACACCTTTGTTATAGAATAGTATCTTAATATAAGTATACTGTGATATTATAGAGTGGTTGTTGTAGAAACTCTTGATCTATTGCGCTGTATGACTTCAATGTATCTACTGCAAATTATGTTATAAATCCTTGTACAATACTGTCGAGCCAAAAATATACTATGTGGGTGAATTTGTTTATCACCTATTGTAACTGATCAATCTGAACTAAGGTCCACTCTAACTATTGAATCCAGTTTTTTGCATGGTTATCCATCAACCTTAATATCCACTCCTGCAATAACTATGGAAACTAACAAAACAATACTTCATGCAGATCAGTAAACATGTACTTCTCATGATATTTGTGTGGTGTTACTCTAGGGTTTATGTTATCTTTCTGCTCAAATTCCAGTTCCTTTGTCTTCATCCATCTTTCGATCTCTGCTTTCGTGGGATTACATGGTATCAAAATCCCCTTCTAGCGACACATTCTCACCTTCTTGTCGTCTGATTTAGTATTGTAATGACCTTCCTTCCGTAGATATTATGTATCTTTTAGCATATTTTCAACTAATCCCATTTACTCAGTCCTATATTGTTCCAACAGACGACAACAGAACCATTTTTTGGTTATCTTTATAAGTTTATATATTTATCTTGAGTGACCCTGGGTTCATGTCTACTAGGGTTCCAACAAAGCATCTAAAACTATCGGCCCTCCTAGTAAACTAGAAGGAAATGCAACACACAACGTGAACTGTGTAGTCTCACTTGAGATAGTCTTAACGGGTGACTGCAATACTCAGGTGTTTGTAGCCCAAGATTGAGTGGGGATCTGAGAAATTTGCGCTAAGAGTTCTACTTAACTTATTAAAGAAATAAGATTTCATCCACGATTATGCATGGAATCAAGGATGATTTTAAGGATGGAAATTTAGTTTAAAATGTAGAAACCTTGCCAAATCTTACTAATCCTTCATATGCCAACTATAAATGTTTGGCGATATTTTTGTAAAAATATTCAAATTTCTAAGGATTTTGTATATTTTTTATAAATTTTTGGCAATTTTTAAGGTAAAATAATTTTATCCTATAGAATTTGGGTGAATCATTTTTAAAATAACGAATCTAGTTTGTGGAAAAACCATGGAAAATTAGCCCATGAGCAAAATTTAGCCCCTAAAATCATCCATGCATGGAATATAATCAACTCATTTATTATTCATGCCAATAACTACTTAAAAACAATAAAGAAACACATGCATTCAATCACATAACACAGATTTTACCATTGTTCATCCCCTCCTGGGCTACATCCACAAAGATATGGGTCTTAATCTGTCTTATTATAGCAGTTCCAAAACTATAGCATTGCATGCTTTACAACTCCTCTCAATTGGGTTGAGATCTATTATGAGGAAAATTATATCACACTAGGATCCTCAACCTATGATCTAACCCTCAAAATATTCCCTTCTTTCTCCTCTCCAGCTCAACATCTTAAAAAATTAGGTCGTATAAAAAAATATTACAACTATCTATCAAACCAAGACTCCTCCTCGAGACCCTCTATATCCGCCTCTCTCTCTCCCTATGAGACCTAGGTATATATATTTATACATTTCTGGCTCACCAAACATTACAATGTATTGAAAAAATCCTAACCCTAATGTTGTTAGGTATTCCATTCATGCACGTTTGCTACTCTTCCTTCCAGCTGTCGCTTTCTTCATGCATGCTTCCTTTCTCAAAATATCCTTTCTTTCTACTTTGGCCTTCTTCCAACAGGCCCCCAACACTATACCATTTGTTGTTTATCTTTCTAATTTTATATATTTATCTTGAGTCACCTAGGGTTCATGTCTATTGGGGTTCCAAAAAATCCTCTAAAACTATCGACCCTCCTAGTAAACCAAGAGGCAACGCAGTGCACAACGTGCACTACGCAGTCTCACCCGAGATAGTCTTAATGGGTGACTGCAATACTTAGGTGTTTGCAACCTAGGATTGTTTGGAGATATGAGAAATGTGCGTTGATAGTTATATTTAACTTATTAAAGAAATAAGTTTCCATTCACAGTTATGCATGGAATATAATTAACTCATTTATTAAGAATGTCAATAACTACTTAAAAATAGTAAAGAAACACATGCATTCAATCACATAATAGATGTTTTACCTTGTTTCACCACCTACTGGGATACGTCTACAAAGATCTATCTCTTAAGATCTCTTATTATAACAGTTCAAAAATTACAACGTCGTGTGCCTTACAACTCCTCTCATTCGGGTTGAGATCTATTATGAGGCAGACTAGATCACACCAGGTTCCTCAGCCTCCAATATAACCCTCCAAATCTACCCTCCTTGATCCTCTCTAGCTCAAGAACTTACAAACTTAGATCGTATAGAAAAATATTACAACTAGTTATCAAAACATGACTCTACCTTAAGACCCTCTATATCCGCCTCTCCCTCTCCCTATGAGACCTAGGTATCTATATTTATACATTTATGGATCACTAGCCATTATAGTGTATTGAAAAAACCCTAACCTTAATGTCGTTAGGTATTCCATGCATGTGTGTGTGCCTCTCTTCCTTCCAGCTGTCACTTTCCTCATGCATGCTTTCCTTCCCAAAATATCCTTTCTTTCCACTTTGGCCTGCATCCAACAACCCCCCAAAACTAACATGTGGCTCATCCTGAGCCACCTAATCTTTGTGTGCTTCGTCGATCTCCCTGGTGATCTCTTGGAACTTCTTCCTGAGCTCCATTGTTTGTGTTTGATCCTGTGTGGTCGTCTCCTTGAGTGCGACCAATGTCTATAGTGTAATCTCATCGCTAATCAACGTTGAAAACTCTGCCTGGGTCTGTGCAAAATATGTCTTGGATTCCTCTTCCTATGCAATGACCTCTGCTGCTCCCTCTTGGAGTGGTTCCATTTGGGCCTGGCACTATTTCTTCCGTGTCTACACAGTTATAAGCTCTGCCTGCATTTTCTTCATCTCTTGTGCCCCTTTGATGCGCTCCATGATGGCCATTATCTTCTGACTCTACTTGAGGTCTTGGATAGTTGTGCTTATCCTTTATTCATCCTGTTCCCACTAATGGACATGTTGATCCTCTTCTAGATTTGTCCAGAGTTACACTACTTTCTTGAACAATTCACCCGCTACATGGACTGTATGTTCTATATCTTGTATCTACTTTGTTTCCTCTTGTTTCCTTTGATCCTTCACTACTGGTGGAGTTGTAGGTGTGAGATGCTCCCAAATATTCTTGATGTCCTGTTGGTATTGATCAATTTTGACACAATTTGATCAATCTTTGTTGTCGTCATGAGTTCTACCATCTGCGCGATATTTGGAATCTTTTCATAGGATACGACCACTTTCTTCTCTAGTCCCTTCATGCATTCCCTCTCCTCATTGGTCTTGAGCTTGGCCTGCTCGAATATCAATTCCATTTATCCTTTACTTGATACAATTCAGTTATATCTATGTGTGTGCGATACTGTACCTCCCGGGAAATGTTGACTTGTAGTTTATATAGGGCCTTGGTTGGTATCCATGGTAATACCAACTACAATTGAGCCAAGTCCTTTAGGGGTGTCATCCCCATGATATTATCCATGCACAACATGTTGGGTGTAACATGAAATGTTGCACCCAGTTTTGGTATTGTATGGACTGTATCTCACTCGCTTGCTTCAGGTTCTCCTCCTGTCTGTGATGTTGATGGGCCCATTTCTATGTTGTTTCCGACTATTTTCACTTCCTCGATATTCCTGAGGAGTTTTCACATATCTTCCATTTCTTCCTCAATTATGTCCCTTTGGCACACAACATTCTCAAAATCCTCGAATGTGTGATCCTGGATCACTTGGGGTATCATTTCTACATCATCCTCTGTGATCATGTATTATGGAGGTGTTCTATGTGCCTTCGTCTTCTTGCGCTCAAGCCTCGTCTAAGTGGTTGGTCACTTATTTGGGCCTGACTCTTGTGGAGTAGGACTTGGTGTGGTCCCCTACACTACCTCAACCTGTTTCTGCTATACTAGGCCACCTGTGTATTGTTTTTCTTCCCTGTATGGACTCCTATCTTGGATTTCCCCCCTTTTTTATGATTTGGTTTGGTCTGGCCTATCCTTGGTTTCTTGGGAACTGTTACTTCCTAGGGCTATGTCTATTCCTGCCCTACCTCCTCAGTATGTGTATGTTCCATCCTTTCCTCCAACTCCTCTACCCCTGTAGGTATGTCTCGAGTGAGGACTGGAATCCTCCATTCCTCTTCACAATCCTTGATGGCCATTTCTATGTCCTCCTCCATGATGCAATAGTGTAGTTGTAGACATTTCTTGTTGGGGTCCTTCCACACTTGGATCCACATCACATGTCTAGTGGCCTTGAAGTTAGTTATTCCCAGATAGTTTGCCACATCCTGCGGTGTTATCCTCCAAATGTTGGTGATAGTCTCTTGTAGGTCATGAAGATATCCTTCAAACATAGCTCCATTCATTTTTCTATTCTTGGCATCTGAATCAACTCCAAGAGATTAGTATCTCGCTCCATGATTGGGTTTGAGTATGGTGGCGAAAAATACATAGTTTGGTTCCTTCCATCCCATGATGCCTATCAGCATTATCAACCATGAATAATGAAATTATGTCCCCGGATCCTATGAATCCTTGTAGTCATCTAGAAATATATTCAAAAGATAAGGGGCCCAACTAATCATGGTGCCCTTGGCACACTATGTTGTAGTTGCAACAACCCTTGCCGAGACTTCCTCCTTGCGACATTTTCAGAGCCTCTTGAAGGCCATAATTTTTGTGTCCATTCTTGTCATGATGTCATTGATCCATTTGATGATGATTCTACATGTCCCCCTCTCGATGTCGTATTTCTTTTTCATGTCCTCAGCCAGTGATTTGTCCTTTGTTTTTTCCTCAAGGAACTATGTAGGATCCATGCCCCATGATGGAAGCCCTGCGATTTGTGCAATGAGATCGACGTCTATTGAGATGACCTTTTTCAACCATAGATCTCCTCCATGTGTGATCTCCATCAACATCTCAATAGAACTATTTGCATACTAACCTCTTCCAAAGTGTGGTAGGTCCAATAGACCTAATATTTCTGTTTTTTCTAGTCTTTCTTCCCACTGGACTGGTTGATGAATCAATTCCCCAAATGGATCTACACCCACCGTCTATAGGAAGACTTGATTCTCGAACTCCGGGAACTTGTCTGTGTCAATTACATTATGGCATGATCGCTTTAATTTTTCTACATGACCTAACAAATATGATTTTATGTGTACCCCTTCCGGTATGCGTGGAAACACAATTGTTGTGGTGGGTTGTTTGCGCAGTGACCTAGGTACCTTTTGTTTACCCCTTTATTGTGGTGGCTAAATCTAGGTTCCCTCCTTCATTGTTCATTATTCATAAACCTACTCTGGACGACTAGTGACATCCTCCACTTCTTCCTCCTATGGTTGTTTTGATATGGTTGTCTCTGATTCTTCTTGTACGTCCATTTATTCCTAGTTTGAATCCATTCCATTGCCTCTTGGGGCTCCTGTAGGGTTTTTTGGTTTAACTTGGCCGCCTATATCTTCATTATGTCGGCCCTTCCCCTCTTTTGTTCTATCGCTGTCCATTCCCATAGGTGTTGTCTGTTGGGTTTCCTCTACCACAAGTGTCAGGATTCTTGGTGTCATATCTGGTGATGGGATTTCATCCACATTGACAACTTCTGCCTGTGGAGATGGTTTTTTTTCATCTCCCTGTGATTTCATTTGTCCTCTAGTCCTAACTCTCGGTTTTCTTGAAGATTGGCTCAATTATTCTTGTTTGGGTGATGCCATGGTGGTAGGAACTTATCATTCACGAAGCTCAGTAGCCTCTACAACCTCTGTAATATTTTCAACTTTTCTTCTCTGCTGTGTCTTCTCTATTGCTCTCTGCCTTCTATACTTTCACAATAATATTTTTGGTCCTGCATCCTCTCTTTGTATGGGATTTGTGTGAAGCTTGTCGAAGATGTTACCTATATTACATATTTAGTGAACTTATATTTCCTTTGTACTTTCCATTACTTTCCCTTTCCATCTCTAGTTGGCACTATTAATGTGTCGTCCCGTCAGTCGTTTTTGACATTCAATTTCACTAGCCCTAGTCACTTAGTGCTTCTTTTGTCATCTTCACCTTTCCCACATTTTTTCATGTTGAACTAGCTATTTGCCTTGTCTTCGTTGGGATTGTTTTCTGAGTGTGTGTGGTCCTTCTCCTTTTGGCGCACTATACCGATGTTGGTACCATTTGATATCCTGATTTTTTTTTTTTCATTTTTTTCAACTGAACAGTGGCTTTTAAGTTGTGGGTGGGCGACTATCTTTGTACAGATTCATTCGGCTCCAATTGATCATCCCTTTGATTTTTTTTCCTCCTAATTCCTTTATCTGTACTGCTCCTCCATCGGTGAAATTGTGTACTTTGTATGGTCCTAACCAATGCATTCTTATTTTTACCAGGTGTTGAATATATTTACTATCATACATCAACACTAAGTCTCCTTCCTTGAAATTTTTCTTCTTGATATGTCTATCATGCCAAGATTTATCTCTTTCTTTCTGAACTTGTTGGTGGAAACTTGCTAGGATCTTATCTTTCTCCATGATCATCAATTGATTCATCCTTTCCTGTATTGCGCATCATTCTATCATATGTGTAATTGGTGCTATGCCCAGACTAAGTACCATAAATTCTAATGGCACCACTGCTTCGTCTCCATATACCAATATGAATGGTGTCTGTCCTGTCAAATTCTTACATGTGGTCTTGTATGCACACAATACTAATGGTATTTTGAGGTCCCAATCATCCGTGTTGACATTATAGATCTTCGTCAATGTGTTTTCTAGGATTTTGTTAAATGCTTCTACTGTTCTATTTTCCTGTGGGTTATATGGAGTACTCTTATGATGATGAACCTCAAATTCCTTAGTCATGGCCTTGATATTACTCTTAATAAAATGAGTCCCTTGGTCACTCATCAAAATTCTTGGCCAACCGAATCTTGTAATCATATGTTAAAATAGGAAGTTTGTTTATGTTTTTGTGCTACAGTATTTGAACGGTGAAACTTCCATTGATCTTTTCAGGTATTCTATCATGGTGATAATGTACCTTTCTCCTGTCCTCTTTGATGGTGGGTTAATTGGTCCCACCAAGACTATTTCCCATTTGTCGAATACCTGCAAAGTTACATGTGGTCGCAGTGGCATATTGTCCCTTCGATTAGGTATACCAACCCTTTGATAGACATTGCATCACTGGTAGTACTCCTGCAAGTCCCTGTAAATGGTTGGCCACCATATTCCTGCGTGCAATACCTTCTACACGGTATTGTATTCCTGTGGCATAGTACTTGTACTTAAGTACTAGATTATGTCTACAAAGTATTCATCAACAATTTGAACTGAAAATAACTGTGTGTCATGAAATTTATCCTCTAAACTTGTAGGTTCTTCTCCGTTCGTGACCCTTGATAGATGGTCAGGTCTCGTGTTCATCTTCCCTAGCTTGACTATTACTTCAAAATCAAATTCTTGGAACAAGAGTAACCATCAACAGATTCTGCCCCCCCAACACTGACTTGTTGACTATGTACTTAAGGGTTGAATGATCTTTGAAAATATTAAAAAATATTCCCAGTAAGTAATGTCTAAATGTCTGAAGTGCGTAAACCATAGCTAGGCCTTCTCTGTCTGTAGTGTTATAGTTCTTCTCTAATTCTAAAAATTATCTTCTATCAAATTCTATCGGATGATCCAATTCTCTTGCTCCTGGATGCGCCAAAATAACTCCAAGTGATATGGTTGATGCATCTACATGTATGTTGAATTCATTCTCCCAGTCTGGAAATACTAGTACTAGCACTATTACCATATTTTCTTTCAGCATATCCAGAACATGTTGACAATATTCATTCCACTGAAACTTTGTATCCTTCCTTAACAGTTTATCCATTTCCACGGTGATCTTCTCGTACCCTTCTATAAATTTTCTGTAGTATCCTATGTGTCCTAATGTTTCCCTTAGTTGATGAAATATTTTTGGTGGAGACAGGTTAACGATTACTGCAATATTTGCACGGTCTACTAGTAAACCTTGTTTTCATACTATATGGCCTAATAGTATCCTAAACGGTGTTCTAAAGGTTCACTTTTTGATGTTTAAGGATATCTAGCACTGCATGCACCTTTCTATCATTAGCCACAAGACCTCTACATGGTATTTCAACATACTATAGACTGTCCAATCATCCAGATATCTCTATAAACTGGTGAATAAATTCCTTAAATGCAACGATGACTACTCTGGAAAATATTGCTGGTGCATTCCTCAGCCCAAAAAACATGAATCTATACTAGTAGGATCCCCATTTTGTAGAAAAAATGGTCTTGTATCTGTCTTCCTGTGTGTTGAAGAAAATATGTGAATTTATATTACTCAAGCATTTTCAGACTTTACTTGGAAAAAGTAAATTAGATGGTAATATCACCCTATGTTTATAGCCAAGAAAAATATATATCCTAACTCACAAGTATTAATTACAAGTTCTTAGGCTAGTCTTTTATCAACATAAAGCTTGTTGGAAATTCTCCTTTTATGTATTTTTCTGAACATATCAGTTGTTGAAATAAATGTAAGAACAAAAGTAAAGACGCCAAGATGATATTCAAGATATATGAGACATAAAGAAATCCTTTATTTCATTCCAATTCACCAAAGAGTCATTGTCTTTACAAAACTTCACAAAGAAATTTTGGACCAAAGTCAAACATAAAAATCCCCAATGGAACATAAAAAAGGACCTCTAACAGAAAACCAAAACTGAACTCTAAAAGTTGGATCCGCTTGCCACAGATTTTTGCCCACTCGACTCTGCACAATAGCCTTTATCAGTCATGAAAATTAATTCACAAACAGACAAGTATACACAGTCTATCAAAGATAGATCAACACCTCTGAAGAACAAGTGTTTGAATGGTTTGATTCATCCCTGAATATCATTGTCTACAATAATACCCTACTATCACAAAAGAAAATTATCCTATGATGAATATGTGAATGAATGAAAATTGAACTATCTCAACATAAACTGAAGGAGCAAACCTTAGCGTGATTTTCTCTATCCTCCTCTTGTTCCTCCCTTTCATCTTTCCTTTAACAAGTTAGAATTGGTTGAAGTAGTTAAACCAACTCATTAGTTTAGTTAATTAAAAGACTCAAATAAACTTTAGTTCGCGGGGGGGGGGGCTAGTAATCAGTATAATAAGGGTCATCAATAAATAATAACTAGTAGGTGGGACCCCTTGTGACTCCCTTTAGTTCATAACAACCATATCAATCATAACATAATCCATTAGTTAATAAAACACACCTCCTTGTGCCTCCCATGAACATATTTACTTTTGACAATTTTAGATCATGAAAATTGAAATTATTTCAAAAATAATACTCATATGTCCAAAATAGAACATGTCCAAAATCCATGAAGTCCACTCTCATAAAACAATAAACAACATAAAATTCAAAATCCATATTTTCCAATCTATGATGCCACCCTTCCTTGGTTGCTGCTGTCACCTCTTGACTTTCCTGAATTTTCCTTGGGCTGGGTAGAGCCTTTAGGATTTATCTCATTGATCACATGGGAACGATCATCGCTCAAATGCATATGTGAAGACATGAATTTGTGAGAGTCATCGAAGGGTGAGGAAGGGGAAACAATAGATTTTCCTTTATAAAATGCATGGTGGGATTTAGTCTTCAATCTCTTGGTGGGATGGGAGGATTTCACTAGCGAGTGGTTAGGGGTAGCTTTGACAATGGGGTTCAAAGGTGGAGGAGCAGGCAAAGTCAAGTAGGGCCAACCATGGTGTTGGGAGACTTCTGGGTGACCAATCTCCTGCCACCCATCATTTTCAGGGACTTCAGGCTGTAAAGAGACATGAGGAGGCACAAGGATGTCGAGGGCTTGCAGGGCTTGGAAAGGAATCCCTTTAGGCCTAGGTCGGACTATTCCTTGCTCAATCCATTCCAAGAATCTTGCATGAAACATTTGGCCAAGCTCTTCTGAATCAATGTAAAAATGTATAGAAAACCCAGGCCTTCTTGGGCCTTGGTTCCAGTTACCTCTACCTCTATTTCCTCGGCCATGGCTTCCCTGACTGAAAAATCTCATCCTGCATATGTTAATGATTAGAAAATAGTCTTTTTAAATAACCATGCATGACAACTCCTTAAAAATACAAAATAGATTTGGCTCAAAATGTATTAGTCTCATGCAATCCATTCCATACAAATTGTTCTAACATTACACAATGAGCAGGGGGGGTGAAACTATGTTCTGGAAAACATGAGGGGTTTGTATTGGGTGAAAATATGATATAATGAAAGGGGGGAAGAAATGGTCACTGCTCAATGAGGTTTTGTTTCATTTATTTGCACATTCTGTACTTTATAACAATCAACAACAACACTAATTCCCAATCCAAATTTATTAACATCCATCACTGTCATACATTTCCCAAATCCACATCTATATTTCAAAGTAGTGTTTCCAAATATAACAATGAAGTTGTTATTTTTGTAATAAATACAATCAATATCTATAATGATATTCGTTCCCATACATATACGCAATAAAATAATCAATACCAAAACAACCAAAACCTCACATGCCATGTCTGAAATGACAATTTACTATAAAACCAACATCCAACACTTTGACACAAGCTATGCAAGGGAAAAATGTCCAAGGCAATGTAATGATTCCATTGTAGAACAGGACATCTCAATGCACCTTAAAATCCGAGCCAAATACCCAACACGATTGTCATCAATAGTGGTCAATTTCAATAAATAAAAAGCGATCGGTTTAAATAAAAAACATGCTTAAAAAAAAAGAACTCTGAGGGTATCACTAAGTATAAGAACCAACTATCCATACTACAAATAGAGCGCAACCAACCAAACACCAAGATACAACAGTTTGACTTATCACAACAAACACTAGTCATGTCAATAAATCAACATATCGTGTAGAGATTGTGTATATTACTAAGTGGTTAGTTCGTTTAAGTCACATAGAGATTTAACCAAGCTATGCATACTCAGGCTATTCAACCAATGAAGGATGTTGTGGATATGCCTTTGATAGGTACCTAGTTCGATTATCATTTGGCGTAAGAGAGAACATAGTTATCATGCCCCATGTTTCATTTGAAAAACACGACACACAGAACACGACCTGTGTGAGCAACCCTAAGTATTTGTGACCCATGTCAACCATCAACCAAATCACCACAAGCGCCAACTAGTGACTGTACATCAACTGACAATTCACCATTGTGATAAAAGACAATGAATTGAACAAGTCATGGTATCTGTACGTAACCACGCATCTAATCCACATGGAAAAGGCCTTTCCATTTAAAAACAATTGAGTTTCCTTGATAATAAGAGGGTGACTTGTGAGATTTAGAAACGCAAACTGACAATGTAAGATTCATAATTTATCACAGAGGAAATGATGCAAACAAAAACCACACGACTACCATCTGACCAACAGGTGAGCCCATGTTCGAATTCATAGACCACTAAAATCGAGAACAACTTAACAGGCTCAATAGACTCCCTATGTAGCTCCATTCTGGAGGGTTAAGAGTTTGTATAGTAGCCATCACAGGAGGAAAGGCACCAACTATAGTGAAAACCGAAGTTGCAGGTGTATGCACAGGGAGGCCTATGGCGCTTGTGAACGGGAGAAAGTTCCTTGACAAGACCGAGCATGAAAAAAGGGCTCTAATTAAACCCAAGAATCACAAAGACAACCATCCAGCCATTATTTAAGAACCCTTTAACCAAACTCACTGGTAACCAAAAACAAACACCCAGGAAGACCACCAAATCCAATGAACTCGAAAAAATTATAAGCATAACCATCCATTTTTCATTCTAAACCCAAAATTCCACACAATTGCAGTACTCGAGACAAACAAAAACCCACACAACTGAGCCAAAAAATATTTTGTAACTAGAGTGAAGTCAAGAATGGAAAACAAGGACATACCTGTTAATCGAAACCTTAAGATCAGAGGTGGCCGAGCGGTTTCACCTTGCCAAAAATCCAGAGCACAATCACAACAGCCAGATCAACAATAGTCTGACTAGGGTGGTGGCCAATGGGAAGGGTAAAGGTGACTTGCAGTAAATGAACCTTGCCTCCACCCATATCACATTTACTCCATAGTACATGCCAACGATCCCTCATTAACACCATTAATAAACCAACACATCGAGAATATCAACACATTTAAACCATAACATAATCCAAGCCCACAATTCAACCATTTGCACTATTACCTTGCCAAATGTGCCACCCATATCATAGCTCAAATAAATTGCTTGACCACTATACAATAAAATCATCACCAATAGCATAATTTCCATAGAAATTGCAAATCTATTACTTCCATGAGCCACCAAGGTTTATAACATAAGCATATCATCCACCGATTGCATCAACCAATGCATAACCATTGTATTATCTCCTTGCCAAAATGCCCCACTAAAATTTCCACCATATGCATATAAAAATTTAACTTAACAATATTTCATAGCCATTTTATTGTTAGTTAGGACTTAACCAATATCAACAAAACTTTTCATGCATATAGTATCACAGAGCTAGGTCTCTTCTACATTAGATATAGTATTTTTCTTTTCCTCAAAATGCCTTTCTGCAATTTTCACTAACATTTTGTTGTGTAGGTGCGAGAAGAACAAATACCATAAATGAATAGCAGGCAATAGTATCATGAAAGAACAACATCTAAAAGCTTAACTAATGAAAACCATATTCTCATCAACCGTGTAAACCCTTGTAGCGAATCATCATAAAAATGAACAGACCTGATCTTCAAAAGTTCAAGAGGGTCCCACCTACTAGCATTTTTTAGTCTTATATAATAATAGGCTTTAGCAACACTTTGCAGGTGAAATTAAGTTGATTTTTTCAGTTGTCAACAAACTGGTGACTCCATAGGAAAATTTGATTTCAACAGATTGGAACCCAGAAATCATGGTTTCATAGACCAAGAACAATAATCTCAAGAATACGTGACTCAAATGATTATGAAACATGGCGAAGTGAGAATATTTAATGGAAAGATGATCGGGAATTTAAGAATAACTCATGAAAATTGTTAAGTAAGAGGGGTTTTATCATTGTATGTGTAATCATTTGACTGTAATATGCTCTTAATCCTAAAAGAGGAATACTTATATATTTTCTCTCAAGATCTTGATGGGTGAAGAAATGGCAAGAAGAAGCGGGAAACAACTAATTCCTCGTAAGATAGAAGAAAAAATATGTAACAAATTCAAGGGCCCTTTAGCAAAGAGATCATAGCAGTTTTGCAAGATTGATTTTTATTGAATAAAAGTGCTTTGCAGGAGTGTCACTATGGCAGAATTGATCCAACATTATAACCTGACCAAATACCAAAATATGATAAGGACAAAATCACAAACAGAAATAATAATGCAGAAATCAAAACAACAGCAGTAAAATATAGAAATAAAATGTAGCAAAAAAAATTCAATTTAGAAAGAAAAAACCAAAGCGTCGTAAGGAAGAAAAAGGGAGCACAAAAATTTGAAAACAAACCTAGGCTACTAGTATACAGGAACATCCAATCAGCAAAAAAAACTTTTAACGCTAGTCCTTCACAATACTTCAAGCAAGGACTGTTATTGCTATGAGAAAACCATTGTCTTCGTAATTCCTTTAAAATTTCCGAGTTAGTGTCAAAGCAAAAAGTAATCTGGAAATGACCCAACACTTGACACTCTGATGTAACTATCAGCCTTTTGATGCATATGAGTAAATCATCAAGATAAACATGGAGACTGACCAATTCCTCGAAAGTTGTGTGTATAGGCCTTCTTAAGGCAATACTGGTATCAAATATGCCAGAAGGCAGGAAACTGTAAGACATAGTATTGCAATTTGTAATAAAATTGGTTTTGTGAATATATTTCCCCTCTTACCTTGGTTTTATTGTAACCAAACAAACTGTCAAGTAAGGGCTCCAAGTGTAACTCCACAACCTGTTGCAGAAATATTTTCATGCTGAGAGGGGGGAAAGGATTTCTCATAATTGCTTGCCTGAAAGTTAGAAGACTAATGCAGGTCCTAATGCTATCAATGGTATTCAAAGTAGGTTCCCATTTGGAAACCCATTTAGGGTGGACTAAAAGAAACATTTCAGTCCTTGAGAAATTCCTCAAATCCCTACAAAAGGTTGCTTTCAGTGCAGATTTAACAAGTCTTTGTTTCTTCCTAGCTAGTTTCATGACATGTTGAACAAGGCTTGGATCAAAACCACGAAGAACCACATTAAACCAAGCAAAAAAAAATTTAAATTCACCAAGTAACTCAACAAAACTCATCTCTTCCTTATCATAACCCTAGATATATATTTTAACACTCGTTGAAGATCCAGGTGTCGTAAATTTCATGGAGATGGCTTCAACCACCTTCAGTTGTAATGCCTCTTCTTCATGTTTTTGTTTGTTGATTACAACACTCAAGGAAAATGAACCCTCGAGAGGGGTCAAGCCTTCAGGAATTTTATTATTTTCTACAGATATAATCTCCTTAGGCTTAGACGTTCATTTTGAATGACAACACAATTCCTTTCATTGTTAGGGATGGCCTTCCAGAATTATTCATTCTCAGAAATGTATGGATGATGTTGATATTGGAAAGCACAATCAGGCGAGTGAAGCAAGAGCTACTGAGTAGGAGAGGCTGTCAAGGTAGCTGATCAATCAACTATTGAATTCAACTCCTTCCTGACATGAGTGATGTTAAAAGATAGGAGATTAGAGAAAAGTGCCCAAACAGTTTGGGAATATTGTTCCATCCGCTTGTTTCTAGGAAAGCATATCTTATATATTAGGTTCACAAAAAGCTTAGAATTTCTTAAAACCGAAAGGTGACCACAACCAATATTAAGTGCATTCTCAATGCCTAACAACAAAGATTTGAATTTGGTGACATTGTTTGAGAAAACGAACTCCAGCCTATATGATAGATTATGGATCTTTCCTGTAGTGGAAACCAAGATAATACCAGCCCCATTACCCTCATTTGAGTGTGAACCATTGAAGTGAATATGCCACAATTCATCCTCTAAATCAATTCTCTCCAGAGAAATATTAGCCTCTTCAGTGAATATGGAATACACTCCTAGGTCTTCTTCGATATAGTTTATGCTAGATTACGTAACACTCTCTATGTAGGGTGAAATTATTCCTTCTCTAAGAACTATGATATTCTTCCCATTCCGAGGAACAGATAAATGTGGCCCATCGAGAAATAGGTATCCACCTGCTAGGGATTTCCCATATCTCCCCAAGATAATTAAATAATTTCTTACAGGCATATCAATCACCTGAATGATGAGGGTTGTCCTTATCTCAGGATGAGCGCATAAAACCAAGGTTACATCCTTAATCTTGCATATGGTTGTTTTATGTAGACTATTATAGGAAAGCATTCTTCAGGTGTTTGGTTTGTACAAGATAAGCCTAGCTCTTCCATAATAATCTTCGACATAACACTTGGGCCTGAACCACCATCAATGAGGCAACAATGGGTGATTTTATCCAAGATATTTATAGAAATATAAAAAGGAGGATTTTTTACAGGGTATATAAAGTTATGCACACATACTTTATTTACATAAGAATCCTCTTTGCTTACCTCTTCAGAAATATTGGCGACAATGAAAGCCTTTCCTTCCATGAATTGTTTCAGATGCATTTTTTGTGCATGGACAGAAACCATGTCTAGGAGGGTTGCATCTTCTTTGATGTTAGCCAATTGATCCAAGATGTTGTATTTGGAAGAGGGGGGGCGGGGGGAAGGAGTGATTCTTTGAATATCAGGTATTTTAAGAACCTGGGGCGCAACAGTGGTTGAGGATGAGCTCAGGCTAGAAGAACTGTGAGGAGGGTCAAACTTTTTTTGGGGGGCATAGGTTGTGTTTATGGTATTGACAACCATGACATCTTCTAGCTTGACAAACTCTAGGACAAAGATAGTGGCTTCTGGTATTTTAATAAATATCTTGTCTCTGGAACTCTTCCTTACCTCACACATGGTTTCTTCATGGTGTTCTTGGCAAAAGTTACACCAACTCTTAGGTAGGATAGCCTTGGGATGAAAATTATTTTCAACCGGATTTCCAAAAGGTGGTGCAGAAGAGGATGAAGCTCCAGGGGTGGGAGAGGATATAGTACCCTTCCTTTAAAATGCTATCATACAATTGTTCATATCTTGTACTAACTATAAGAGAGTGGACATGTCTGTCTGCCTAACTGATTCTCCCTGGGGTAGACATGTTCTTCCAGGCTGTTCTTCGTACTCTGAACAAGTGTGCAGAGTGGAACCGAGATTATAAATGGCCTTTTCTTCAAACCTATGACAGTAAGGAGAAGGAAATGCATTGTGGTAATGCATGAAGGCGGCTTGGTTATGAGGGTAGATAAGTTTGGGGATTTGATTATACAACTTGGTGAAATACAAGTTGAAATACCTGATGGTCTCACCATCTTTGTAAGTGATGTTATTTTACTCCTTTAACTTCTCAGCAAGGATTTTGGATTACCCATAAGTGGATCTGTACTAGTAGATTAATTCCTCCCAGGCAGAAAAAATCTTAGAAGGAAGGTAAAAAACTTTGGCTGCAACCTTCCCTTCCAAGGAATTGATGAATAGGTGCATGCAAGTATCATTGTCATTGGCCCCTATGTTATGACAAGCATTAGAAAATTCCACTAGGTGTTGATTGGTACTGATAGTTTTATTTCCTGAAAACTTAGGAAAATTCTCCTTAAACTTCAGAAGTGGGTGAGTATCAGGTGTTAGGTTAAGAGGAGAGGACACATGCCATTGTGTGGTTGTGGCATCTTCTTTGAACTGAAAAAGCCCATACCTTTTAATGACTTTGGTGGGGTTTGTATTAGAGTAGATAGGGATATGGTGGTTGCACAAGCTACCAATCAATAATGATGATGAAGATTGGGAATATTGAGCACCTCCAATGCCACCAGAGCCACCACTAGATGCCATATTGTGGATGATAGGTGTGGAAAAGAAAGACGAGCTAGATGAATCAGATAAATTTCTCCTTAGAGCACTTTCTTGGGAAAATAACATAATCTTTCTTCTTCGTATTTCATCAATAGGATTGATTTCAAGTGACAAGCCTCTTCTTCTTCTAGAATCACGAGAATCTAAGCACATGAAAGAAAGGCCAAAACTGAAGGAACACAAGGTTACTGTTGATTTCTAGGCTGCCTATGCCTAGCTTCCAATTTTTCTTGAATACTAATATCTCTTTCAATTGCTACCCAAGAATGGTTAATCTCAGCACGAGTCTGGTCTTGGAGACCGGGCTCAAGATTGGGTTGTTTTGCAATAGGAATAGTCATGAATAGAAAAACAATCAAGGAATAAAAATAAGAAACGGAAATATATATCGATGAAAATCGAGTATAAAATTTAACAAGAGAGATATCGAAGATCTCCCCAGTACAGTCTCCAAATAAATGTTGAGGAAAAGATATGAGTTGATCTTACTCAAGCATTTTTAGACTTTACTTGGCTAAAGTAAAGTAGACAAGAATATCACCCTATGTTTATAGCCAACAAAAATATATATCCTAACTCACAAGTATTAATTACAAGTTCTTAGGCTAGTATTTTATCAATAAAATGCTTGCTGGAAATTCACTTTTTATGTATTTTTATGAACATGTCAGTTGCTGAAATAAATGTAAAAACAGAAGTAAAGATGCCTAGATGGTATTCAAGATATATGAGACATAAAGAAATCCTTTATTTCATTCCAATTCACCAAAGAGTCATTGTCTTTACAAAACATCACACATAAATTTTGGACCAAAGTCAAACATAGAAATCCCCGATGGAGCATACAAAATGCCCTCTGACAGTAAACCAAAATGGAACTCTAAAAGCTAGATCGACTTGCCACAGATTGTTTCCCACTAGAATATGCACAATAGCCTTTATCAGTCATGAAAATTAATTCACAAACATAAAAGTCTACACAAACTATCATAGATAGATCAACACCTCTGAAGAACAAGTGTCTAAATGGTTTGATTCAACCCTGAATAATATTGTTGTCTACAATAATACCCTTCTATCACAAAAGAGAATTAGGCTATGATGAATATCTGAATGAATGAAAACTGAACTATCTCAACATAAACTCAAGGAGAAAACCTTAGCATGCTTTTCTCTATCCTCCTCTTGTTCCTCCTTTTCATCTTGCCTTTAACAAGTTAGAATTAGTTTAAGTAGTTAAACCAACTCATTAGTTAAGTTAATTAAAAGATTCAACTAACTTTAGTTCGGGGAGGGGCTAGTAATAATTATAATAAGGGTCATCAATAAATAATAACTAGTAGGTGGGACCCCTTGTGACTCCCTTTAGTTCATAACAACCATATCAATCATAACATAATCCATTAGTTAAGAAAACAAACCTCCTTGTGCCTCCCATCAACATATTTACTTTTGGCAATTTTAGCTCATAAAAATTGAAATTATTTCAAAAATAATACTCATATATCCAAAATAAAACATGTTGTCCAAAATCCTTGAAGTCCACTGTCATAAAACAATAAACAACATAAAGTTCAAAAGCCATATTTTCGAGTTTGTGATGCAACCCTTCCTTGGTTTCTTATGTCACCTCTTGACTTTCCTGAATTTGCCTTGGGTTGGGTAGAGCCTTTAGGCTTTATCTCACTGATCACATGGTAACAATCATCCCTCAAATGCATTCATGAAGACATGGATTTTTTAGAGTCATCGGAGGGTGAGAAAGGGGCAGCAGTAGATTTTCCTTTATCAAATGCATGATGAGATTCAGTATTCAATCTCTTGCTAGCATGGGAGGATTGCACTAGAGAGTGCTTAGGGGAATCTTGGACAATGGGGTTGAAAGATGGAGGAGCAGGCAAAGTCAAGTTGGGCCATCCACGGTGTTGGGATACTACTGGGTGAACAATCTCCTACCACCCATCATTTTTAGGGATTTCAAGCTGTAAAGAGACATGAGGAGGCATATTGATGTCGGGGGATTGCGGGTCTTGGAAAGGAGGTCGTTCTCGCCTAGGTTGGATTATTCCCCTCCCAATCCAATGAAAGAATCTTGCATAAAACATTTGGCCAAGATCTTCAAAATCAACGTCAAAATTTATAGAAAACTTGGGCCTTTTTGGGCCTTAGTTCCTGTTACCTCTACCTCTTTTTCCTTGGCCATGGCTTCCCCGACTAAAACATCTCATCCTACATATGTTAATGATTAGAAAATAGTATTTTTAAATAACCATGCATGATAAATCCTTAAAAATACAAAATAGATTTGGATCAAAATGTATCAGGCTCATGCAATCCAATCCATACAATTTTTTCTAACGTTAATCACTGAGCAGGGGGGGTGAAACAATGTTTTGGAAAATGTAAGGGGTTTGTATTGGGAGAAAATATGATATAATGAAAGGGGAGAAGAAATGTTCACTACTCAATGATAACAACAATCAACTGTAGATCAACCAAATAAAACCTCACTGCAATCCACTCAAGGCACTGCCACTTCATCCATTTAACACAAAAATTCTCTTAGTTGTAATCAACATCAGAACAGGGGGTGAAAAAAATTAATATGGGATATGTGAGGGGGTTGTAATTAGCGAAAAATGAGATAATGAAGGGGGAAAAAATGTTTACTGTTCATGATATTAATCAAGAAATCCATAACATATTTTGCAGTAAGGAAAATATGCATCAACCAACAATCAAATGACTGAGTAAAATCCCTGTGTATTTGCCTAGTTTCACTGTCCATTAACATCCCACAACCATTACAAAACAAAAGTGATTCACACAATCTCTAAGAGGTTCTGTTTCCTTTATTTTCACATTCTACACTTTATAACAGTCAAGAATAACACTTATTCCCAATCCATAATTATTAACATTCATCACGGTCATACATTTCCCAAATCCACATCTATATTTCAAAGTAGTGTTTCCAAAGATAAAAATGAAGTCACTATTTTTGTAATAGAGCCAATCAAGATCTGTAATGATATTAGTTCCCATACATATACACAGTAAAATAATCAAGACCAAAACAACCAAAACCTCGCATGCGATGTCTGAAATGACAATTTACTATACAACCAAAAGCCAACACTTTGACACAGGCTATGCAGGGGAAAAAATTCCAAGGCAATGTAACCATGCCACTGTAGAACAAGACATCTCAATGCACCTTAAAAGCCGATCCAAATACCCAACATGACTGTCATCAATATTGGTCAATTTCAATAAATAACAAGTGGTCGATTTCAATAAACAACATGCTTAAAAAAAAAAAAACTCTGAGGGTATCAATGACTATAAGAACCAACTATCCATACTACAAATAGAGGACAACCATGATACAACAGTTTGACTTATCACAACAAACACCAATTATGTCAATAACTCAACATATCGTGAAGAGATTGTGTATATTACTAAGTGGTTAGTTCATTTAAGTCACATCACGATTTAACCAAGTTGTGCATACTCAGGATATTCAACCAATGAAGGATGTTGTGGATATGCCTTCAATATCTACCCATTTTGATTATCATTCGTCCCCGGAGAGAACATAGTTATCATGCACCATGTTTCATTTGCAAAACACCACACACAAAATGTGACCTGTGTGAGAAACCCTAAGCATTTGTGACCCATGTCAACCATCAACCACATCACCACAAGTGCCAACTAGTAATTGTACATCAACCAACAATTCTCCATTGTGGTAAAAAACAATCAATCAAACAAGTCATGGTATCTATACATAACCACGCATCTAATTGACATGGCAGAGACCTTTCCATTTAAAAACAATTGAGTTTCCTTGATAACAGGCGGGTGACTTGCGAGCTTTAGAAATGAAAACTGGCAATGTAATGTTCATACTTTATCACAGAGGCAATGACGAAAACCAAAACCACATGACCACCATACGACCAACGAGTGAGCCTGCGTTCTAAGTCATAGACCACAAAAATTGGGAACAATGTAACAGGATTGAAAAATTCCCTATGCAGCTCCAGTCTAGAGGGTTAAGGGTTTCCATAGTAGCCATCACAGGAGGAAAGGAACCAACTATAGTGAAACTTTGAAGCTGCAATATTACGCACAGGGAGGGCTATGACGTTTGTGAACAGGAGGCAGTTCCTTGATAGGGTCGAACAAGAAAATAGGCTCTAGTTAAACCCAAGAATGGTGAATACAACCATCCATCCATGATTTAAGAAAACTTTAACCAAATGCACTGGTAACCAAAAACTACCACCTAGGAAGACAACCAAATCCAATGAACTCGAAACAATTATAATCATAACCATCCATTTTTCATTTAAAACCCAAAATTCCACACAATTGCAATACTCAGGACAAACACAAACCCACACAACTAAGCCAAAAATTATTTCATAACTAGATTGATGTCAAGAATGGCCAAAAGAGACATACCTATTAATCGAAACCTTAAGACGAGAGGTGGTCAAGCGGTTTCACCCTGCCAAAAATCTGGAGCGCAATCACAACAACCATATTAAACAATAGTCCGACTAGGGTGGTGGCCAACAGGAAGGGTAAAGGTGGTGTGCAGTAAATGCAGACCACCTCCACCCATATCACATTTACTCCATAGTACATTCCAACGAGCCCTCATTAACACCATTAATCAACCAATGCATCGAGAATATCAACACATTTAAACCATAACATAATCCAAGCCCACAATTCAACCATTTGCATTGTTACCTTGCCAAATGTGCCACCCATGTCATAACTCAAATAAATATCTTGACCACTATACAATAGAATCATCACCAATACCATAATTACCATAAAAATTGCAAATCCATTACTTCCATGAGCCACCAAGGTTTATAACATAAGCATATCATCCATCGATTGCATCAACCAATGCATAACCATTGTATTATCTCCTTGTCAAAATGCACCACTAAAATTTCCACCATATGCATATCAAAATGTAACTTAACAATATTTCATAGTCGTTTTCTTGTTAGTTAGGACTTAACCACTATCAACAAGCATTTTCTTGCATATAGTATTGCATAGCTAGGTCTCTTTTGTATTAGATATAGTATTTTGATTTTCCTCAAAATTCCTTTCTGCAATTTTCACTAACATTTTGTTGTGCAAGTGCGAGAAGAAAAAATACCATAAATGAATAGCAGGTTGTAGTATCATGAAAGAAAAACATCCTAAATCTTAACTAATGACAACCATATTCTCATCAACTGTGTAAACCCTTGTAACGCATCATCATAAAAATGAACAAACCTGATCTTCAAAAGTTCAAGAGGGTCCCACCTACTAGCATTATTTAGTCTTATATAATAATAGGCTTTAGCAACACTTTGCAGGTGAAATTATGTTGAACTTTTCAATCATCAACACTATGCTATCTTGATCTGGTGGTAGCCTGAGAATCCATCAGTGAATGAGTAAAATTTGTGTCCTCCTACGTCCTCCAACACTTCATCCATGAACAATGTAGGGAATGGGTCATGTAGGCACGCATCATTCAACTTACTCAATTCGACGCATATTATTATTCCACCTTGTTTCTTATCTTGAACTACCATCAGCCTTATCCATTCTTATTCTTCCACAGGTTCTATGATTCCGGCTTCAATCATTCTATCGATCTTAGCTTTAACTTTCTTCTTATTTATCAAGTTTAGTCTGTAGGTTCATTGTCTGATCGGTCTTTCTTCAGCTCTGAGTGGTATATTCATTTCTCCTAGCTCTCTTGCTTTGCCCTTAATTTCTGTAAATGTTGTGGGGAACAGATCATTGTACTCACGTAGTAACTCTGTTATGATTTCTACTGTTTTTTCATCCCAGTAGTATCCAATGCTAGCCAGTTTTGGGTTCTCCACTGTCCCAATGTTGACTTTCTTCACTTTGATCGGTGCAACAATTACTTCTGATTTCAGAGGTGGACCTTCCATTTCCCTTTATCCTTCTGCCTCTTTGATCTGAATATTGTACAGATCATCTTCATCTGGTGCTTCTTCATGCACATGGTAGCATGACAACAGTTCTTTCGTTGTTTTTTTGTTTCATTGTTGTTCCTTTGTTATAAGTTCGACTTTTGGTTCCTTAATGAATATCACTACTCTTATTTGTTTAATTATTGCATCTATGTTGGGGTTCTCATGCTCAAATGAGAAAGTGACTATAAAATTTTGTTGTAATACCTACCAACTCACAGTCCCTCTGTGCAGTTCATGTTCTGTACACCAGGTTTTTGGCATGCCTTCCAATGTGTGTACGAAATGATGAGGCCATTTCTTTGGGGCTGTAATTTTCCACAGTACTATGCACTTATCCAAGTGTTCCACTAGTGCCCCCTGTCCATCGTCCTTCTGTTATTGGTTTCTTTTATGTTCTGCACCAAACCTTATGTGCAGTAACCACTTACATTGGTACCAATCCTTGATTTTTTATTTGTGTGTGCCCCACCATATTGTAGGTGTGGCCTTGAGTGCTATATTGAGTGCTAAGAGTCTCTAGTTTTCCAACACGACATTTTCGTACTATGCCAATAATGTTTCTAGATCGTTTACTCCATGGAAACTGGGTGGTTTTATTATCTCCGTACCTACCCATCTTACTGCGTGGTCTATTCTTGCGCATATTCTTGTGGAAACTTCGTGTAGTCGTTGTTGCCAATTCTCTAAACCTATATCTGAGTCTGTCACACATGAAGTAATTCTCTGCCAACTGAGTATCCCATATGCAGTTGGGTTGACATAATCCTCATCATGCGTAGTTGTTCTATACAACTGGATAAGTTTCTCCAAGTCTAAGTAAGTAGGTTATACGAATCAATCTCTTTATTATGGGTCTAATGGAGCAATGATACTCTATTCTCATAACTCAAATGTCATTTTTAGTGTCTTTAAATTGGTCATGGCCTAGTTATCAAACACCCAATCCCATCCAAGCAATTCCAGATATGGTGTTGTGTCGTCCACTATTTCAATCACTTCAAAGTATTCTTTAGTGCACACTCCATCTAGGTCTACTATCACCCCTTTCATTCTGTCGATTGGTAGAAATCGGTGTTGGTTTTCTAGTTTCAATTGAACAGGTGAATATCCTAATGTGGGCTCTCCCATACATTGCCATGTCTTCTTGGGTAATAAATTGACTTCAGATCCTAGATATAGTATGATATCTCCCATGTTGAAATCTTCGATGTTGGAATTCAACCTAAACTCCCTACATGTTCTTCTCCTTATATGTAGGTGATTAACTGTCTTTTGTTCTAGTTTTCCTTTCGTCTCTATGCTACATCTTTCTAATATATTTTGAAATATTTTGATAGAGGATGGATCATTCAATAGTTTTACAAATGACTACAAAAATCCTTTTATTTCACTTACTTGCCCCAAGGGATTCATTTCTTTGGTATGATCCAACGATGGAGGCATCTCATACTCTGTCTCTTTCTTTCTTTGTTGCACAGTTGAAGTCGACGCAGTGTCTTTCTTCAAGAATTTGTGTCTAGATTGCTTAAATATTTCCTTCTCGTTCTGTGCATTGAACTATTTGCTTGGTTTTGCATTCTTCTTCACCCACTAGTGTTGTACTAGCTCTTCTCAGACTGTGTCGTTTCCTGTTATAGCTCCTTCATGTGTAACTATGTTGATGTTTTGTCCTTCATCCCTTTCTTCAACTGAAATCCATTGAACATTATATTTGTTCTAGTTCCTCTTTTCTTAGATCTTCCCTAGTAACGTAGGACATTCTTCTCTGTCGTGATCCTATGTGCGACAGTACATACAAGTTGCTGGTGGAAGTGGACATCCCTTGAATAATTTCTTGATTGTTAAAATTTGTGACATACCACTGGTACTATACCTCCTCCAAAGCCTCCTCTGGCTCATCCTCCAGCTCCCTAACCAACTCGATCTCCTCTCGGTGTGTTATAAGGAGGCACCTGATTGTACTACACAGTATTGTACTGAGGTTGTGTTGTGTTGTAATGTGGTTGTGTGGTATTATATGATTGTTGCGTAGTATTATACTTCTCCTGTGTAGTGTTGTATGGGGATGGAACTTGGTTAAACTATTGTGTGGCTAGTCCAGTCATCATTTATGCCTGCACCCTATATGCATCTGATGTCCTTTCTCACATCAAATCCATACTTCTACAATCTTTGTCATCGTGACCTAATGATTTGAAAAAGTTGCAATATGAACTCTTTGGGACTATTTGGTATTTATGCATCATTGGGCAATGATATGGATCATGGCCTAGTTTTTTATAGATTTCACACCATGGTCCTCCTATTGGTAATGGATTTGGCATCCCTGCTTCCATATACTGCATGAATGTTGGACATTCGCTCTTTTGGTGGCCTTCTATCCTTATTTTTGTTCTGTTTTAATTGTAACGTTAAGTTCTTCAGGTCTTCCATCAGCTCTTCAATGGCTAGATCCATCTTTTGATATTGGTTTTATTCCAATTGCAACGCTTCTTATAGAGCCTCTACCTGCATCTGAAACTTATGTTTTCACAGTGGGTATTTCAAGTGTGGTAGAAGTGAATTGAGGAACAAATTCATGTGGTTGATATCTGTCATGAGATATTTCAACTTTCCTTTCAGTCGCTTGAATATCTGATCAATCTCCCACATGAATTCTCCTCGTTTCTGTCTAATTTCTATGATCTCATTCATGTACTTGTCTTATGAACTTGGCTTCTAAAACTCATTTATCAACAATTTCTTGATGTCTGAAATCATTCTCGTTGTCTATGATGGATTGTTTGTGGCTAAACTCATATACCAAGCCAGTGTGTGATCTCTTAGTGTAATTGATAATTGTGCAAGTTTAGTATCCTCATTTTTGATATGTTTTTCTTCCCAAATATTCTCACAGATAAAAAAATGCTTCTTCGGGTCCTCCGACACTTCTCCTTTGATTTCTGGTAACTTGATGGTGGCATCGTTTCTTTCCATTCTGAATGTTGAACTACTACCTCCACGTGGTGTAGATACTTGACTAGTGCTTCCTAAATTGGCTCCTCTAGTTGTTGTGCCTTGTGCAGATGTACTTCCCGATGTATTTCTTCTCCCAAAATTCGGTTGTCTAAATGGTGGTGTTCTCTTTGGTGTATTAGTCGTACATGGGTTTATGGGTTCGAAAATGACATTAATATGGATAGGATTTCTTCCTTCTCTTCCCACTCTTGGACCTATCGTCTTCCTCTCATATGTTGCATGTAGGATTTCCTCAATCTCTTCCACAACCTAGAGATCCTCTACCTCCTCTTCATCACTTGACAAGACTTCCCTCGCGGCTATGGCTCTCTTCTTGGTATTCACCTTGTATTGTTAGGGTACTCCACTCCATGTCTTTCCAGCTATCACCATGATCCTATTGATCTGGTCATCATCCATCATGATTGGGTCCAAGGGTTCCTCTTTCTTTCCCTTATTCAGTTCTCCTTCCATTTCTCCTCTTTCTGTTAGTGCTTCCCCCCTTCCCCCATGCACACAAGGAATTTTAGATGTGTGACTCCATTTTCATTACACCTTTGTTATAGATAAGTATATTAATAGAATTATATAATGATCTAATATATCTTCCTCGCGGTCCTTGTAGAAACTATTTCTCTGATGTGTTGTATGACTTCGCGACATCCACTGTAAATTCTTTTATAAATCCTACTATAATACTGTTAAGCCAAAAATATACTGCATGGGTGAATTTGTTATTCACCTGCTCTAACTACTCAATATGAACTGAGGTCCACTCTAACTGTCAAATCCAGTTTTTTGCATGGTTATCCTTTAACCTCAATATCTAGTCTTGCAATAAGTGTGGAAAATCACAAAAAACTGCTTCATGTAGATCAATAAAAATGTACTTCTCACGATATTTGTGCGGTGTTACTCTAGGGTTTATGTTATCTTTCTACGCAAAATCTAGTTCCTTTGTCTTCAGCCAGCTTTTGATCTCTTCTTTCATGGGATACCATGGTATCAAAATCCCATTCTAGCGACACATTCTCACCTTCTTGTCATCTAATTCAATATTCTCATGACCTTCATTCCGTATATCTTACGTATCTTTTAGCTATTTTTCAACAAATCCCATCTATTTAATTCTATATTGTTCCAACCAATGGCAACAAAACCATTTTTTGGTTATATTTCTAAGTTGATATCTTTATCTTGAGTGACCCATGGTTCATGTCTACTGGGGTTCCAACAAAGCCTCTAAAACTATCGTCCCTCCTGGTAAACCATAAGGAAATGCAGCGCACAACGTGCAATGCACAGTCTCACCCAAGATAGTCTTAATGGGTGACTGCAATAATCAAGTGTTTGGAGCCTAGGATTGAGTGGGTATATTAGAAATGTGCATTGATAGTTATATCTAACTTGTTAAACCAATAAGTTCTTATTCACGATTATGCATGGAATATAATCAACTCATTTATTAATCATGTCAATAACTACATAAAAACAGTAAATAAACACATGCATTCAATCACATAACACAAGTTTTATCGTGGTTCACCCCCTCCTATGCTACATCCAAAAATATCTATTTTGTAATCTCTCTTATTATAGTAGTTCCAAAACTACAACGTCACGTACTTTACAACTCTTCTCAGTCAGGTCGATATCTATTATGAGGTATACTAGATTGCACCAAGCTCCTCAGCCTGCGATCTAACCCTCAAAATCTACCCTCCTTGCTCCTCTCCATCTCAACAGCTTACAAAATTAGGTTGTATAGAAAAATATTAGAACTAACTATCAAACCAGGACTCCTCCTCGAGACCCTCTATATCTACCTCTCTATCTCCCTATAAGACCTAGGTATCTATATTTATACATTTATGGCTCACCAACCATTACAATGTATTGAAAAAACCATAACCCTAACATCGTTAGGTCTTCCATGCATGCACGTGTATCTAGCAGAGTAGGAGAAAACAAAAGTAGAAGAGAGAACGAAGTAGAATGAGTCTAGTGCATTAGAGGAAGAGAAAATGTGCCAAGAGGTAGGGCCGTCAAGGGTGCCAACAAAGGGGAAAGGAAAACAAACAGTCCAGAGGTCATCGTGCAAGAAACTGGAGGTAACCCTTGTGTTTCCACACATACCAACATGAGTAATAGTAGCAGTCACACAATGTGCAAAGGGGATTGTACTGAGATGGAGTCCATATTTGTTAAATTTATTCTTGGATGATTGTCAGGATGCCTTGGACTTAGGCACAAAGTTCCACTATTCATGGTTATTCATACTTATTTCATTATAGGGATGGAAACACCCCAAATATAGTGTATTTTGTCAGAGACTTGGAAAATGTCACTCAACAAAGTGCATAACATTGTGGCACGCATCTATCACAAAGGGAAGAAATACATAGTCCATCATATTTGCGATATAGTACAAAACTTGGAGGATCCAACCTGAAGTGGTAGAGGAATATATGAATATAGCTAACTTCAAAGCATCAAGGAACAATATGTGTATCCAAGAAAAAATGGACCTAGAGAAAGAGTGGTTGCAGATAAGTTATCGTGTCACAATAGAGTAAGTGCAATGGGAAATGAAAGAATGGAAGGAGGAATGGAAGGCTCCAATGGAGACAAAAAAAGATAAGAAACCATTAAAAGAAGGCCCCTGATAGAATAAGAGTACCCTAGCAAGAAATACAAGAAAAGCAGTAGTACAAACGAGGCAGACAGGGGGGGAGCGCAACAACAAAAACACTTAGACTGAAAAAATCTATCTCAAATCCGATCAAATAGTATAAGAACCACGAAGATGCCACTAATGGATAGACACATAGGGAATATAACATCCTTTTGCAGGAAAAACAAGCAGGAGGGGACATACTAGAGATAGATACCCCAATCACAATAGAGAAAATAGAGTCAAGGTCACTCAAGAGAACTATTTTACAGTTAGGAGGAGCGCACAAGAAGGTGAAGTCACATAAGGAGGTCCCCCAGTATATAATAACAAAAGATGATGCATAATTAGTTTTGGAAAGAGTACATGAATGCATCGTAGAAGCATATGAAGATGTAGAAAAACAAAGAGAGAATATAATGCAAGATCTGATAGAGATCAAGAAGGTATTAGAGAAAATACAATTCACCAAGGCACAACAAAAATAATAGACAAAGAATCAACAAACAACGCAAGAACATGAAAGGCCAGTGCATAGTGAGGGGGGGCAGTGCAGATAATGGAATTGGAAAGTGAAAAATTTAGCATTACTAAATACTTTTTGTAAATGGATGAAGACATGGTGCAGAAATAGTTCAAGGATGTGGAACAAATGGAATTTGTATTGGCTAAAATACCAACAAAAGAGATATATACTTTACACATGAGTGTCGCACAAGAATTACAAAAGATAGCTAGGATGGATGCGACAAATGTGGAGACAACGACGAAAAAGAAGGAGGTGCTACAAACGATCTTCGAAGAAGTGCATATTGAACATGAGGAGGAAAAACAATGCACAGAAAAACTAGAGAAAAGACTAAAGGAAGTATTCCAAACGATCCCATACAGAAAACTAGAAGGAGAAATCAGTGTGGAAGAAATAATAAAAAGGATAGTGAAAACAATGGATTGGTATAGACAAGATATAGTATAACTGGTTGGGAATATGACACCCACCACCCCTCTAGAATTCTGATCAGATAGGAAGCAGTAAACAATAGAACAAACAAACATAATTGCACTAGAAGTAAAAGCAGTAGAAAAAATATATGCAAGGACCACACATATCTGGACGAACCTAGAAAAATACAAAGGGAACCAATGGTTGGATCAGAGGGAAGAATAGTTGAATGTCGCAGTCCAGGATTTGAAGCATGGACAAAAGATGATGAGTATTTCAGACAGGCTAAAAATCACGTAGGAGATAAACAATTTTCAAGAAGATATGAAGAAAATCCAAGGGGAAAGTGTTAGGGACCTAACCTACCTAACCCCTCAAGTGGGTAGAATAATATATTTCCATGTAATAAAGGCTAATATTAATAAGGCCTAGTAATAAGGAGGAATAATTCAATTGTAAGAAGACCTAATAAAATCTTTCGCTTCTAGAATGATCTTCCTCTAGATTGTTCTTTTGGATATATATATTTAGTATAAATAAGAGTAGAGGGTATAAGACATTTTGTCTTGCATATTATTCTAATAGAGCTCTTCTTTGCTAGAGGTTTCCCCCTCGAAGAGGCAAGTGAAAATTTCTATCATTAATCAAGGTGCTCTTTTTGGGATTACTTTTGTATTATTATGGTATTGTTCTGGTTCTATCATTGTTGTTCTGCCATTTCTAGCTAAAATATTTGTGCTCTTCCTACTATTCTATATATGGAATACCACAAGTGGTATCAGAGCACTTTCCTCGACACAAAATTGTGGGTTAATATTTTTCAGGGTAGAGATATATTATGGTGTATTAAATCTACATAGATATGTCATTACGTGCATAAGCCTGTGGTCGGGCAGTAATATATGCAAAAAATATAAGAGGTACAGAAGCACACATCTATTGGCCACCCTTGTAACCCATGTTGGTACCCCTTCGATTGGTAGTGCATTAGAAAACACATATATATGGATCAACCTAGATCTCTTGAAGCACTCCATAGACAAATCGATTGACCTCCTGAATTCTATAGTGCCACTGAGAAAAACACTCAAGAAGATACTCTCTAGTACCTGGGTAGTCAAGTAGTATGGCTAAGCGAACGGTCTAGCCTCCTTAGTTGGTGCCCTGAGATATTGGGTTGAGTACTAATGGATGTCACATGTATATCAAATATCTATAGCATGGGTAAAACCCTCGTCTATAGAAACCGTTAATACCCTAACCCTTGGAACATAAAAAAAAAATTAGAACAAACAATATTTATTGCCATGCAACTATGCCTTCTCCATTCTGGTTGGGAAATTACTACACATTTCTTCCTATTAATAATTTGGGAATTTCGTCACTGCAGTATTATTAAGGCCAGAGTATAAATCCACAGGAGTAAAAACAAATGATTATAGTGGTCTTGTTGGCAAACTTATTTGGGACCTATCCCATTGGATTCCCCTATTCTCCCTGATCACAGTCATACCTTTCATTTTTAATTATGTTTTATTTTTCAGTGGACCCGAATCCTTCTCAACTTCCCTATTTTTCCACCTATTCCATTATATTTCCCTTGTCGCCATGATCCTCATGGTACCTATCACTTATAATTCATTTTTCTTGGTCCCACACACCCATTTTTCCTTACCCACACTTCCCCTCTCTAAATGTCCACCACTCGCAACCAATACCTGCAAGCTTCCATCAATCAAGTGGCATCTGAGATTACCTATATCAATTTCCTTCTTGCACAATTCGAGACCAAATTTGAGCACAAATTTGACACCATGGAAGCCAACTTCATGAAACAATTTAACACCCTCCAGTCTATTATCAACCAGTTATTGAACCACCCTTCCAGTCCTTCCTCCTCGGACCAACCGCTGTCTTCCCTGTGTCGAGGTCAATAAATATGATGGCTCCGATCCTACGGGTTGGGTAACTCAAATGGAGAATTATTTTTCTCTACATGGTATTACTGATGAGTTGGCCAAACTTCTCTATGTTTTCCTCTATCTAGATCCTGAATGAGGGAAATGGTGGAAATGGCATAAAAATTCACGTCAAGGGTATATTTCTTGGACCCGGTTTGTTGTAGAGATCTATGACCACTTTGACACTGATACCCACTATCTTGATCATTTTACCAAGTTGAAACAGTCACACACAGTGGAAGAATTTATAACTTCTTTTGAGCATTTGGCATTTTGAACCAACGGTATGTTAGATTCTTTCTTCCAATAATGCATTATCAATGGTCTAAAGGATGAAATTTGATCGCAAGTTCTCATTGTTGTAGGAAAATCTCCCTACAGACAGGTATATTGCCTCAAAGAACTAGACCCTACTCTAAGACAGAAAGTGCTTAACGTGGACACTGACTTCCTTTCAAATCCATACAAACTATCACATGAGAAGGAAGAAGAACAACAATACCTTTTTATTGATGTTTGTCCCTACACACTCCAAATCGAGCTCCGAACTCTCGCTCCTTGCTGAGTCCTCTAGACAAACAAGATACGACTACTTCCTACTCTATTGATGTTAGCTTGGAAATAGATCTATCTATCAATGATAGGTTCATGTGAGATCAGACACAAACTAGAAAGAAATAGGCAAAGCATGTCATATTGATGAGAATAACGACATCAGTACTTACAATCGTAGATGCGAATGTGACAACTTCGTCAAGTCCCCTTTGTCTAACCCTTGCTCGGAATATCCACAACCTGGATGATAGCAGCTTCACTGATCACTTCTCCTTTGACTGACTGTGTGTTCCCTATGAGATCATAGGTTTGATGCTAGAAATTCTTTCCCCTTTCCACCATCATAGAGCTTGCTTATATAGGTTAAGAGGAGCTTAACCTCTTGAATTATCTTTAGAACAAGTTGAGGAACTTCCTCTTTAGATCAGGGATCTTCTGATAGAACCAAGAATTTGAATGCAACTGCCTTCTAAACTTGAGAGATCCTCCCCTTATTCTCCTCAACGGGCCAACTACTGCCTTAGATTAGGCAGCGCTCCCTAAAAAGGGGCATCAGAGCGCTGTAGCGCTCCCTAGGAAGCTTGAGGGGAGCGCCAGCACTCCAAAGGTGGATAGTTCTCCTTCAGAGGAGAAGAAAAGCGTTATAATGCTCCCTGAGGCCTTATAGGGGAGCTCCAGTGCTCCTAAGGCTGATGTAGGGGAGCGCTCACCCTTAGAACCTTTGTTTAAGAGCTCTTCTTAGGTGTTAAGAGTTCTTTGACTTCAATTAACCAGTTCCCTTTCTCCAAATCAAGTGTATGAGATGTTTTAAGTGCCTCCTTAGTGTCATTGTTATGGAAGTATGCTTGAACAACGTTTGTGACACTTGTGAACAACTTGCGACACTTGCAAAAGTTGTAAGGAAGATGCGACACTTATCCAGTTGAGTAATTTTGACGTGTAACAAAATGCCCCCCAAAGTATGAAGTTATAATATGCGAACTGATAATTGAAATGATTTGTAGACGTTCAAGAAAGGGTATAGACTCGGAGAACCTGACAGAAGCTGCACACAAACATCCAACAAATATCATGACATATTTCAAATTCCAAGGCAGGCATATCTATGCTTGGGTGATCAAGACTTTCAAGATATGGCCGCCATAAAATACACTGCGGATCCATAATTGTATTGATAAGAAGGTATAGCCACCGAAGATACAATGTGGATCTATACTCTAATGACTCAGACTGATCATAGCCATGAATAATACACAGTGGATCTACGAGATGACAAGACATAGCCATGACCAATAAAAAGTGGATCTATGTAACAATGTATGTGTTCTTTGTCCAATAGAAACTCCTTCGCACCCTAGGCAAAGCATATATCAAATTGGTTACTCAACCTAGGGTCTTCTTACCAATCTCAATTTGGTACGATTCTAACCATGTGAATAGATGTCTTGGCGTCGAACATGGTAGAAACCACTTGATTACCAGTCAATAGTGTGAACCGTTAACAAGTGCGATGGAAATCACCATTAATGTCAATGATTCCCAAGGTACCCTAGTACATTCCAGCGAATGTGAATAGGTGAGCTGAGGTTGAACATCCGTGGAATCATTCGATCAGAGGTCAATGATGTAAACCTACTGTTGAATGTGAGGAGGCCTGCCATTGAGGCATGCAGGTCCCAAAGTACCAACTGGTTTCTGAGTCTGATTCCCAGATAATGTGCTAAATTCGACAGGAATAGACTCGTTGATGGAGGGCTTTGATGTATCCCCCATAAATGACATGAAGTGGACATAGATATGTAATTGGTAGATCAAATGGACATGGACTGACACGGGTTTTGAGGCACAATATTTGGGATGGCTGAATCTCAAGGCAGATACTTCCCTTGAACACTGAGGCACGACAGCGAAACATGACATGGACCAAAGATATGCAGTGGATACCATGAATTGTGTTGGGTGACCCAAAGGAGTGAGAGGGACTCAAAGGATTGGCTCAGTGCAGAGGTTCAGCGGATTATAATGCATGCATATGACAAAGTGCCATGTTCAAGGGAGACTCTAAGAATTGCTGGATAATGTTCTCAAGAGACTACTTGGCTTGCTCCTTTCAATTTTTTCCCCCATCCAGATAGACGAGTACCTCTTTTTGATTTAATGAGCTCGAGGAGGATAACACATGCTCGATATAACTCACCTTTAGTAAGTTCCTCTTCCTTTGTTTAACGAACCGAAAGAAGTAAGGGATCGGTCCCATATGGGCCTATCAATGTGTGTTTTAACGAGTCCAAAGACAGACAACTCGAAGGTTTTTCGGGATTATAGAGTCTGGAAAAACACTTAAAAGAGAACTCTCTCAGTTCCTTTTTCGTACAGTAGTCTAACGAGACCAAAAAAGAGATAAACTATCGCTTGAAAGATGCCCTTTCTGACCTTTTAATGAGTGTGAAAGGAAGCAAGGTCACTCGACAATCTTTAATATTTAGAGAGTCTAAAAAGGGTTTAAAGGAGACTCCAGGGGCGTTGCTTTTTCGTGTGTTTGTGTATCCGTACATGTCCGAAAAAGAGATAAAATTTTACCCGGTTACGTTATCATATTATCGATCTCGAGAACGAGCTAAGACTATGCTCATAAATGCGACAAGGTGAATAATCCATCAGGACTGCCAGGAAACCTGCGATGCCAAAACTACAAACCAGGGTTTAGTGAAGCCAGCATATTGTTAGAGAAACCCATAAATGACCATACCTTATGAAAAATGAAAATTTATAAATAACAATACATTGAAAATTTCATTTACCATTTCATTTTGCACAAGGATTTTGGAGTAGTGGATATTCTCATTTTGAAGTGGATCTTGTTTTGTTTGCTGTCGAAGCTACGGTTGACCGTTTCGCTTGCCATTTGGACCAGGTATATATCCATCTCTTCTTCTTTCGATTACATGGTTTAGTATTCATTTTCATAGCATTATTTATTTTGAAAACTGAATCCCTAAGTTGCCCCAAATAGAACCAAATCGGCCTCTTTAAAAATCAATGGAAAAATAGGATTATTTTTGCAAAAACATTCTAGAAAAGGATGGCTAAGATGCCAACGCCTCAATAGTCACTTATATAGGTCATTTTTTTGCAAAAGAACCCATGATAGAACCCCCACGTATTCCCACGCAACCACAAAGTCGTTTTGATTTTTTAAACGTCTTTATTGTTTTTTGATGAATGTTAAATGGTTAAGAGAGGGCATGGTGGTTATAAAGGAGTGTGTGGTCACTTTTAAATGATGTGGGAATCTTATTTCATGTTTTAAATTGCTTTTGAAAATTGTCGAAATTGCCCAAACGTGGAAATAATGAATTTCTTTATTTTTTTGTTTTGTAGGTAACTTCGGCGACCATGATCGAGTGGAAGGAAAGAGAACATGAGATGGATGACTTAGCTTCCTTGCAGAGTCCCCACACACGGGCCACGTTGCGAGCTTGTGGCTTGCTCAAATTCTTCAAGTTGCAAAAATTGAAGAAAGAGATTTTATTGCTCGAGCATATGATCAGCCTATGGGATGTTGCAGAGCAAGGATTCCGAATTGGCATACATCTTTTAACCATTGAGTTAGAAGACGTGTATTTTTTGACTGGCCTCTCAAAAAGAGGGGTCCCCATATCTTTCTCTGGGCAGAGGGAACTACCTGAACAAGTGGACATGTATATGGCACGCCACTATATCCTAGGAGCAAGGTTGGTAGGGGGTAGAATCCCTATCAAGGACATTTGAGAGCTACCCCTCCGGTCTATACTGTTTACCATCACGAGCATGAAGGCCAGTACTAGCACACATATAGCATCAAGATCATAGGTGGCTTATGGTGTTCAGTGTTTGGAACCAACATTGTTCATCTGGAGTGCAGGGTTCCTTCGAAATGTGAAGGAACATATTTCACAGTGCAGGACAGGACAAAAACAGTTTGGTTATGGCTCATTTTTGGTCTCATTTTTTCTAGAGACCATCCCCCATATGCAACCTCAGATATCATTGGCGATGCGACCAGTGGATGAACCGAGGATGGAGAGGTGGACCAGTCTGTCTCCGAGGCTAGTAGCGGAGTCAGAGTTCCATTTCACTGGCAATTTCTTTACCTGACTGAGATGGAAGTATCTTTGGATAAAGGACTTCCCTTATGCTGAGGTAGATTTTCGCGAGAGTATGGATTTGATTTTACCCGCAGGGGAAGACTAGGATGTGTCAGGTAAGAGACTGAGCCATACCTTGTCTACTTTTTGTTTTTGAAGTTTTTGATGTATATATATATATTTTTTGGGGTATGTAGAAGATTTTTTAACAGATGTATTGTCTTAAACATGCAGACAAGGGAACAGTGCACCTGGCTGATATACCGATACCAGGACATCATGGGGGCATCCCAGTTGTAGCGGATCTGATAGTACCAGTGATAGGTCTCCAGGAGGTTGAAATAAACCTCCAAGGCCTTATGATGGGCATTCCTCCTCTACGGAGGGGAGAAGTGCCTTTACATCTGCAGAGGCACACTGTGGGAGTACCAGAGAATATCAATTCTCTATTGAGGCGCGTAGTGCGTGCGGTGATGTGTTACTCACAGCACAATGTAGCGCATGGAGATTAGAGTCTCTCTGGTGATCATTTTTGTAGGCCTTGTCAGGCGATGTTGTAGGGGTTTAGAGACCCGACATTTTCCTCTTCTAAATACTTTTTTATGTAATCAAAGAATTTCAGTCATGCCATATATATATATATATATATATACAGTTTCGAGTTTTTACAGTGCCAATGATTTGTACATGATGATGTCTGTGATGTGTTTTAATTTACATGTTATGTACAGTTTTTCTTTCCTTAAATCTTATATGTGGGTGAGATACCGATCCATGATGTAATTTGATAACGAATCTGAAACACTATTAAGTTCTCTTGGAATGTGTCTATATTCGATGTAATAGAACATTCGTTCAAGGCGGTGAACTTGTAAGTGGAGACGTAGCAGGATAGGACTACGGGTAGCGTAGATACGGTTGAGTAGATAGACCATGAGTTGGGAGTCTAAGTAAACAACGATACGAGAGATACCTAGGGAGGAGGCTTGGGTCAACAATCCGATGACATCATGATATTCTACCATATTGTTGGTTGCTAGTCCTAAGCAAATACCTACTGAACTCACCACCTCATCAAATTGGTAAATAACCCATTTTGCCAAAGAAATGTTCCGGGTATGCCGACTAGCGCCATCCGCGAACCCAAAAAAGATAGGAAAGGAAGACGTCATATGCGCATGAAAACACAAGCATAGTCATGAGTGGCAACGGTAAAGACTTGAGCATGCGAAAGAAATAGACACACCAAACTAAAATACAATAATGTACAAAGTACAAATGCTAGGTGATCTAGGCATAGTACTTTTTAAGGTAAAGCCCGTTTCGGGGCTCTCTTAGGGAAATTCCATCATGATCAACTAATTCGTAGGAACCTCTATGTAGAACATGCTTCATGATGTAAGGACCGTGCCACAAAGTTTCTAACTTTCCTATCCCCAATTTGTCGTGAGCTTGGTTGTAAACGAGGACTAAGTCTCCTTCTTCAAAAGTCTGAGGGTGGACGGATTTTTCGTATTGAATCTTAATTCATTTCTGATGTGTCTCATTAGCGAGAGCATCATCATGATGTGTTTCGTCCAATTTGGATAGATACAAGAATCGTTCTTCTTCAAAAAAAGTATGGGGCAAGAGTTCTACTTTCAGTTTGAGTAATGGAATTGTGCACTTGATTGGTAGGACAACTTCAATGCCATATACCAACTGGAAAGGAGTGAATCTAGTTGAAGTTTTCACAAAGGTGCGATAAGCCTAGAGAGCGGAGAAAAGTTGTAAATGCCACAATGTTTTGTTTGCCCCTACCATGCATTGGATCATGGTTTTTAGGACTTTGTTGATAGCTTCAACTTGTCCATTGGCTTGTGGGTGGTAAGGGGATGAGTTTTCATGGCAAAAACCCAATTTGACATGTAACTCGCTCATCATCTGGTTCTTTAAGTGTGCACCATGATCAGTGAAAATGGCACGTGGTACACCAAAATGAGTTATGATATGGTTGAAAAGGAACAGAGTTGTAGTACGACCATCATTCAGGAAGGTAGGCATAGCCTCAGCCCATTTGGTGAAGTAGTCGATAGTGATGATGATGTAACCATGCCCCCCGGCTGAGGTAGGCTTACACTTCATGAAATCGATACCCCACTTGGCAAAGGGGCTGATGGCGATAATGTGGTGCAGTGCAGTAGGGTGGGTGCGTGCCTTCTTGTTAAAGACTTGGCAGGGTGGGCATTTTTTGACGGCCTCGATGCAATCTTTGAAAATCGAGGGCTAAAAGTAGCCGGCATGTAGGGTTTTTTGGGTTGTGGCCATCCCGGAGAGGTGACCGCCATAGGAACCAAGGTGACAATCGTTCAAAACGCGTTCAGCCTCCTCATGAATCAGACATTGTCAAAGGATGGTGTCGATACCGCGGCGATACAAGGTGTCGCTGATGAAGAGATAATGACGAGAGTGGTGACGAATGCGTCGACGCTCTTCGCGAGAAATGTTGGGCTGAAAACGTTCGGTTTGAAGGTAGAGGAGAATGTCTCTGTACCAAGGATTGGAGGTGCTGATTAGGAAGAGAGATTCATCGGGGAGAGAATCTCTAGGTTTAATGTTTTCATCAACACGAGGGAGAGTACAAATAAGCTCTGCAAACACCAGGGATTTTTTGGCTTTGGCCTTCCTAAACTCGAGATCGAATTCCTGAAGAATAATGATCCATTTAGAATATTTTCCCCCAAGTACTTGACGTGTCAAGACGTGGTACATGGGGTTGGAGTCTGCGATTATCGTGGTGGTGCGTAATAAGATGTAGTGGTGAAATATTTGGACAACGATGATGGCTGCCAGAGCTAGTTTCTCGACATGTGAATATCAGAGTTCAGGTCTAGATAGACTCTTGCTCAGGTAATAAATCACATGTTCTTCGTCGTTGGTGTCCTCTTGAACTAACACCATTGCAATAGTGGAAGTGGAGGCGGCCAAGTAAAGTATATAGTCCTTTGTGTACTCCGGAGGGTGTAACAAAGGTGCATGGGTCAAGGCGTGCTTAAGAGCATTGAATGACCATTGGGCGGTGTCATCCCAAATGAAAGGGGTGTTATTTTGTAGTAATCGCATAAATCCTTTAGTGATCTCAGCATAGTTGCAGATGAAACAACGAAGGAAGTTTGCTTTTCCTTGCAAACTTTGGAGTTGGGTTAAATTGGTAGGTGGGGGTAAGGCTAGAATGGCCTTAATCTTTAAGGGATCCACCCTAATCCCATATTTGGAGACAATGAAATCGAGGAGTCAACCAGATTTGACAGCAAAAATGCACTTGTGTGGGTTCAAGAGAATACGGTAGAACCGACATCGAAGAAAAATCGTCCGAAGGTGAGCAATGTGATCGGATTGATTGGATGAATGGGCGGGTAAATCATTGAGGTAAGGCTCCGCGATATGCTTGATATCATGGAAAGTGTACAACATGGCCTGCTGGAAAGTAGCACCAACATTTTTTAGGCCAAATGGTAAATTTCGATAAGCAAAAGTTCCTCAAGGGAAGATAAAGCTTGTCTTATGTTGATCAACAGGTAAGATTTCAATCTGGTTATACCCAGAAAAGCCATCCATGAAAGAGAAGATTATTCTCCCTGCGCAATTATCGATGATTTGGTCGATGAAGGGAGTAGGGTAGTTGTCCTTAGGACAAACTCTATTGATATCTCGATAGTCAACACAAACACGGATGGTCCCTTGTTTTTTAGCAACCGAAACAAGGTTGGAGACCCATTCGGTCAAAGGGATGGGGTAGATAAAGCCAGATTTGAGAAGTTTTTCAACCTCTGCCTTTATAGCTGGGATTTTCTTGAGATGAACCAGGCGAAGCTTTTGTCGAACAGGTTTCACGTCAGGGTAATTTTTGATTTCATGTACAACGATGGAAGGGTCGATCCCTGGCATTTCCTTGTAGCTCCATGCGAAGACATTGCAGAATTCCTTAAACAAAGAGGTGTAAGAGACCACTTCCTCGAGTGTGAAATTAGCACCAAGGTTGATGTTTTCCACGACACCTTCTTTGATTGAGATGTCAATAACGATCATAGTAGAGATGTTACCCATGTTCTCCTCGGAGAGAGTATCTTGTGTGAGGATGGGAAATTGTGGAGCATCGGTAACATTGGGAGGGAAGACAGAGCGAATGTATTGATGAATTTCTTCCAAAGGTGGAAGAAAAGAGGATCGATGATGGTTATCATCCCAAGGTAGATCGTCAATGCTAAGAATTTCCATAATAGATTCGTCAGAAGGAAAAATATGGGAAATGTAATCAATGACGGACGACAGGGAATCCAACCATGAGGGCACCGAGTATGCATCCGATGTCAATAAATGTGGATTGTCCGGAGAGGGAGAGGCATATTGAATAGCTACGTATGTGGCCTCAGCTGGGCTAAGTGGCATAGTGTCACTGAGCACATCGAATTCCATAGGACTAGGTACAACCCAAGGGTCAGATGATTCCAAGGATTGATAAGGCATAGTCGAGATCATATTGACGATGGCAATATGATGCGTGGTAAGTGGAAGTGGTGTCGGGAAAGTACCCATAAGGCTAGAATCTTTCAATAAG
>ML809224.1:112428-130050 GCA_009831015.1 Picea engelmannii
TAAGGCTGATGTAGGGGAGCGCTCACCCTTAGAACCTTTGTTTAAGAGCTCTTCTTAGGTGTTAAGAGTTCTTTGACTTCAATTAACCAGTTCCCTTTCTCCAAATCAAGTGTATGAGATGTTTTAAGTGCCTCCTTAGTGTCGTTGTTATGGAAGTATGCTTGAACAACGTTTGTGACACTTGTGAACAACTTGCGACACTTGCAAAAGTTGTAAGGAAGATGCGACACTTACGACAATTGAGAGGAACATGCGACACTTATCCAGTTGAGTAATTTTGACGTGTAACAAAATGCCCCCCAAAGTATGAAGTTAGAATATGCGAACTGATAATTGAAATGATTTGTAGACGTTCAAGCAAGGGTATAGACTCGGAGAACCTGACAGAAGCTGCACACAAACATCCAACAAATATCATGACATATTTCAAAATCCAAGGCAGGCATACCTATGCTTGGGTGATCAAGACTTTCAAGATATGGCCGCCATAAAATACACTGCGGATCCATAATTGTATTGATAAGAAGGTATAGCCACCGAAGATACAATGTGGATCTATACTCTAATGACTCAGACTGATCGTAGCCATGAAGAATACACAGTGGATCTACGAGATGACAAGACATAGCCATGACCAATAAAAAGTGGATCTATGTAACAGTGTATGTGTTCTTTGTCCAATAGAAACTCCTTCGCACCCTGGGCAAAGCATATATCAAAGTGGTTACTCAACCTAGGGTCTTCTTACCAATCTCAATTTGGTACGATTCTAACCATGTGAATAGATGTCTCGGCGTCGAACATGGCAGAAACCACTTGATTACCAGTCAATAGTGTGAATCGTTAACAAGTGCGATGGAAATCACCATTAATGTCAATGATTCCCAAGGTACCCTAGTACATCCCAGCGAATGTGAATAGGTGAGCTGAGGTCAAACATCCATGGAATCATTCGATCAGAGGTCAATGATGTAAACCTACTGTCGAATGTGAGGAGGCCTGCCATTGAGGCATGCAGGTCCCAAAGTACCAACTGGTTTCTGAGTCTGATTCCCAGATAATGTGCTGAATTCGACAGGAATAAACTCGTCGATGGAGGGCTTTGATGTATCCCCCATCAATGACATGAAGCGGACATAGATATGTAATTGGTAGATCAAATGGACATGGACTGACATGGGTTTTGAGGCACAATATTTGGGATGGCTGAATCTCAAGGCAGATACTTCCCTTGAACACTGAGGCACGACAGCGAAACATGACATGGACCAAAGATATGCAGTGGATACCATGAATTGCGTTGGGTGACCCAAAGGAGTGAGAGGGACTCAAAGGATTGGCTTAGTGCAGAGGTTCAGCGGATTATAATGCATGCATATGACAAAGTGCCATGTTCAAGGGAGACTCTAAGAATTGCTAGATAATGTTCTCAAGAGACTACTTGGCTTGCTCCTTTCAATTTTTTCCCCCATCCAGATAGACGAGTACCTCTTTTTGATTTAATGAGCTCGAGGAGGATAACACATGCTCAATATAACTCACCTTTAGTAAGTTCCTCTTCCTTTGTTTAACGAACCGAAAAAAGTAAGGGATCGGTCCCATATGGGCCTATCAATGTGTGTTTTAACGAGTCCAAAGACAGACAACTCGAAGGTTTTTCGGGATTATAGAGTCTGGAAAAACACTTAAAAGAGAACTCTCTCAGTTCCTTTTTCATACAGTAGTCTAACGAGACCAAAAAAGAGATAAACTATTGCTTGAAAGATGCCCTTTCTGACCTTTTAATGAGTGTGAAAGGAAGCAAGGTCACTCGACAATCTTTAATATTTAGAGAGTCTAAAAAGGGTTTAAAGGAGACTCCAGGGGGGTTGCTTTTTCGTGTGTTTGTGTATCCATACATGTCTGAAAAAGAGATAAAATTTTACCCGGTTACGTTATCATATTATCGATCTCGAGAACGAGCTAAGACTATGCTCATAAGTGCGACAAGGTGAATAATCCATCAGGACTGCCAGGAAACCTGCGATGCCAAAACAACAAACCAGGGTTTAGTGAAGCCAGCATATTGTTAGAGAAACCCATAAATGACCATACCTTATGAAAAATGAAAATTTATAAATAACAATACATTGAAAATTTCAGTTACCATTTCATTTTGCACAAGGATTTTGGAGTAGTGGAGATTCTCATTTTGAAGTGGATCTTGTTTTGTTTGCTGTCGGAGCTACGGTTGACCGTTTCGCTTGCCATTTGGACCAGGTATATATCCATCTCTTCTTCTTTCGATTACATGGTTTAGTATTCATTTTCATAGCATTTTTATTTTGAAAACTGAATCCCTAAGTTGCCCCAAATAGAACCAAATCGGCCTCTTTAAAAATCAATGGAAAAATAGGATTATTTTTTCAAAAACATTCTAGAAAAGGATGGCTAAGATGCCAATGCCTCAATAGTCACTTATATAGGTCATTTTTTTGCAAAAGAACCCATGATAGAACCCCCACGTATGCCCACGCAACCACAAAGTCGTTTTGATTTTTTAAACGTCTTTATTGTTGTTTGATGAATGTTAAATGGTTAAGAGAGGGCATGGTGGTTATAAAGGAGTGTGTGGTCACTTTTAAATGATGTGGGCATCTTATTTCATGTTTTAAATTCCTTTTGAAAATTGTCGAAATTGCCAAAACGTGGAAATAATGAATTTCTTTATTTTTTTGTTTTGTAGGTAACTTCGGCGACCATGATCGAGTGGAAGGAAAGAGAACATGAGATGGATGACTTAGCTTCCTTGCAGAGTCCCCGCACACGGGCCACGTTGCGAGCTTGTGGCTTGCTCAAATTCTTCAAGTTGCAAAAATTGAAGAAAGAGATTTTATTGCTCGAGCATATGATCAGCCTATGGGATGTTGCAGAGCAAGGATTCCGAATTGGCACACATCTTTTAACCATTGAGTTAGAAGACGTGTATTTTTTGACTGGCCTCTCAAAAAGAGGGGTCCCCATATCTTTCTCTGGGCAGAGGGAACTACCTGAACAAGTGGACATGTATATGGCACGCCAATATATCATAGGAGCAAGGTTGGTAGGGGGTAGAATCCCTATCAAGGACATTTGAGAGCTACCCCTCCGGTCTATACTGTTTACCATCACGAGCGTGACGGGAAGTACTAGCACACATATAGCATCAAGATCATAGGTGGCTTATGGTGTTCAGTGTTTGGAACCAACACTGTTCATCTGGAGTGCAGGGTTCCTTCGAAATGTGAAGGAACATATTTCACGGTGCAGGACAGGACAAAAGCAGTTTGGTTATGGCTCATTTTTGGTCTCATTTTTTCTAGAGCCCATCCCCCATATGCAACCTCAGATATCATTGGCGATACGACCAGTGGATGAACTGAGGATGGAGAGGTGGACCAGTCTGTCTCCGAGGCTAGTAGCGGAGTCAGAGTTCCATTTCACTGGCAATTTCTTTGCCTGACTGAGATGGCAGTATCTCTGGATAAAGGACTTCCCTTATGCTGAGGTAGATTTTCGCGAGAGTATGGATTTGATTTTACCCGCAGGGGAAGACTAGGATGTGTCAGGTAAGAGACTGAGCCATACCTTGTCTACTTTTTGTTTTTGAAGTTTTTGATGTATATATATATATTTTTTGGGGTATGTAGAAGATTTTTTAACAGATGTATTGTCTTAAACATGCAGACAAGGGAACAGTGCACCTGGCTGATATACCGATACCAGGACATCATGGGGGCATCCCAGTTGTAGCGGATCTGATAGTACCAGTGATAGGTCTCCAGGAGGTTGAAATAAACCTCCAAGGCCTTATGATGGGCATTCCTCCTCTACGGAGGGGAGAAGTGCCTTTACATCTGCAGAGGCACACTGTGGGAGTACCAGAGAATATCAATTCTCTATTGAGGCGCGTAGTGCGTGCGGTGATGTGTTACTCACAGCACAATGTAGCGCATGGAGATTAGAGTCTCTCTGGTGATCATTTTTGTAGGCCTTGTCAGGCGATGTTGTAGGGGTTTAGAGACCCGACATTTTCCTCTTCTAAATACTTTTTTATGTAATCAAAGAATTTCAGTCATGCCATATATATATATATATATATATACAGTTTCGAGTTTTTACAGTGCCAATGATTTGTACATGATGATGTCTGTGATGTGTTTTAATTTACATGTTATGTACAGTTTTTCTTTCCTTAAATCTTATATGTGGGTGAGATACCGATCCATGATGTAATTTGATAACGAATCTGAAACACTATTAAGTTCTCTTGGAATGTGTCTATATTCGATGTAATAGAACATTCGTTCAAGGCGGTGAACTTGTAAGTGGAGACGTAGCAGGATAGGACTACGGGTAGCGTAGATACGGTTGAGTAGATAGACCATGAGTTGGGAGTCTAAGTAAACAACGATACGAGAGATACCTAGGGAGGAGGCTTGGGTCAACAATCCGATGACATCATGATATTCTACCATATTGTTGGTTGCTAGTCCTAAGCAAATACCTACTGAACTCACCACCTCATCAAATTGGTAAATAACCCATTTTGCCAAAGAAATGTTCCGGGTATGCCGACTAGCGCCATCCGCGAACCCAAAAAAGATAGGAAAGGAAGACGTCATATGCGCATGAAAACACAAGCATAGTCATGAGTGGCAACGGTAAAGACTTGAGCATGCGAAAGAAATAGACACACCAAACTAAAATACAATAATGTACAAAGTACAAATGCTAGGTGATCTAGGCATAGTACTTTTTAAGGTAAAGCCCGTTTCGGGGCTCTCTTAGGGAAATTCCATCATGATCAACTAATTCGTAGGAACCTCTATGTAGAACATGCTTCATGATGTAAGGACCGTGCCACAAAGTTTCTAACTTTCCTATCCCCAATTTGTCGTGAGCTTGGTTGTAAACGAGGACTAAGTCTCCTTCTTCAAAAGTCTGAGGGTGGACGGATTTTTCGTATTGAATCTTAATTCATTTCTGATGTGTCTCATTAGCGAGAGCATCATCATGATGTGTTTCGTCCAATTTGGATAGATACAAGAATCGTTCTTCTTCAAAAAAAGTATGGGGCAAGAGTTCTACTTTCAGTTTGAGTAATGGAATTGTGCACTTGATTGGTAGGACAACTTCAATGCCATATACCAACTGGAAAGGAGTGAATCTAGTTGAAGTTTTCACAAAGGTGCGATAAGCCTAGAGAGCGGAGAAAAGTTGTAAATGCCACAATGTTTTGTTTGCCCCTACCATGCATTGGATCATGGTTTTTAGGACTTTGTTGATAGCTTCAACTTGTCCATTGGCTTGTGGGTGGTAAGGGGATGAGTTTTCATGGCAAAAACCCAATTTGACATGTAACTCGCTCATCATCTGGTTCTTTAAGTGTGCACCATGATCAGTGAAAATGGCACGTGGTACACCAAAATGAGTTATGATATGGTTGAAAAGGAACAGAGTTGTAGTACGACCATCATTCAGGAAGGTAGGCATAGCCTCAGCCCATTTGGTGAAGTAGTCGATAGTGATGATGATGTAACCATGCCCCCCGGCTGAGGTAGGCTTACACTTCATGAAATCGATACCCCACTTGGCAAAGGGGCTGATGGCGATAATGTGGTGCAGTGCAGTAGGGTGGGTGCGTGCCTTCTTGTTAAAGACTTGGCAGGGTGGGCATTTTTTGACGGCCTCGATGCAATCTTTGAAAATCGAGGGCTAAAAGTAGCCGGCATGTAGGGTTTTTTGGGTTGTGGCCATCCCGGAGAGGTGACCGCCATAGGAACCAAGGTGACAATCGTTCAAAACGCGTTCAGCCTCCTCATGAATCAGACATTGTCAAAGGATGGTGTCGATACCGCGGCGATACAAGGTGTCGCTGATGAAGAGATAATGACGAGAGTGGTGACGAATGCGTCGACGCTCTTCGCGAGAAATGTTGGGCTGAAAACGTTCGGTTTGAAGGTAGAGGAGAATGTCTCTGTACCAAGGATTGGAGGTGCTGATTAGGAAGAGAGATTCATCGGGGAGAGAATCTCTAGGTTTAATGTTTTCATCAACACGAGGGAGAGTACAAATAAGCTCTGCAAACACCAGGGATTTTTTGGCTTTGGCCTTCCTAAACTCGAGATCGAATTCCTGAAGAATAATGATCCATTTAGAATATTTTCCCCCAAGTACTTGACGTGTCAAGACGTGGTACATGGGGTTGGAGTCTGCGATTATCGTGGTGGTGCGTAATAAGATGTAGTGGTGAAATATTTGGACAACGATGATGGCTGCCAGAGCTAGTTTCTCGACATGTGAATATCAGAGTTCAGGTCTAGATAGACTCTTGCTCAGGTAATAAATCACATGTTCTTCGTCGTTGGTGTCCTCTTGAACTAACACCATTGCAATAGTGGAAGTGGAGGCGGCCAAGTAAAGTATATAGTCCTTTGTGTACTCCGGAGGGTGTAACAAAGGTGCATGGGTCAAGGCGTGCTTAAGAGCATTGAATGACCATTGGGCGGTGTCATCCCAAATGAAAGGGGTGTTATTTTGTAGTAATCGCATAAATCCTTTAGTGATCTCAGCATAGTTGCAGATGAAACAACGAAGGAAGTTTGCTTTTCCTTGCAAACTTTGGAGTTGGGTTAAATTGGTAGGTGGGGGTAAGGCTAGAATGGCCTTAATCTTTAAGGGATCCACCCTAATCCCATATTTGGAGACAATGAAATCGAGGAGTCAACCAGATTTGACAGCAAAAATGCACTTGTGTGGGTTCAAGAGAATACGGTAGAACCGACATCGAAGAAAAATCGTCCGAAGGTGAGCAATGTGATCGGATTGATTGGATGAATGGGCGGGTAAATCATTGAGGTAAGGCTCCGCGATATGCTTGATATCATGGAAAGTGTACAACATGGCCTGCTGGAAAGTAGCACCAACATTTTTTAGGCCAAATGGTAAATTTCGATAAGCAAAAGTTCCTCAAGGGAAGATAAAGCTTGTCTTATGTTGATCAACAGGTAAGATTTCAATCTGGTTATACCCAGAAAAGCCATCCATGAAAGAGAAGATTATTCTCCCTGCGCAATTATCGATGATTTGGTCGATGAAGGGAGTAGGGTAGTTGTCCTTAGGACAAACTCTATTGATATCTCGATAGTCAACACAAACACGGATGGTCCCTTGTTTTTTAGCAACCGAAACAAGGTTGGAGACCCATTCGGTCAAAGGGATGGGGTAGATAAAGCCAGATTTGAGAAGTTTTTCAACCTCTGCCTTTATAGCTGGGATTTTCTTGAGATGAACCAGGCGAAGCTTTTGTCGAACAGGTTTCACGTCAGGGTAATTTTTGATTTCATGTACAACGATGGAAGGGTCGATCCCTGGCATTTCCTTGTAGCTCCATGCGAAGACATTGCAGAATTCCTTAAACAAAGAGGTGTAAGAGACCACTTCCTCGAGTGTGAAATTAGCACCAAGGTTGATGTTTTCCACGACACCTTCTTTGATTGAGATGTCAATAACGATCATAGTAGAGATGTTACCCATGTTCTCCTCGGAGAGAGTATCTTGTGTGAGGATGGGAAATTGTGGAGCATCGGTAACATTGGGAGGGAAGACAGAGCGAATGTATTGATGAATTTCTTCCAAAGGTGGAAGAAAAGAGGATCGATGATGGTTATCATCCCAAGGTAGATCGTCAATGCTAAGAATTTCCATAATAGATTCGTCAGAAGGAAAAATATGGGAAATGTAATCAATGACGGACGACAGGGAATCCAACCATGAGGGCACCGAGTATGCATCCGATGTCAATAAATGTGGATTGTCCGGAGAGGGAGAGGCATATTGAATAGCTACGTATGTGGCCTCAGCTGGGCTAAGTGGCATAGTGTCACTGAGCACATCGAATTCCATAGGACTAGGTACAACCCAAGGGTCAGATGATTCCAAGGATTGATAAGGCATAGTCGAGATCATATTGACGATGGCAATATGATGCGTGGTAAGTGGAAGTGGTGTCGGGAAAGTACCCATAAGGCTAGAATCTTTCAATAAGCCAACGCAAACGCTTTCATATGTAACTGGGTGGTCTCATAAAAAGGGAATGTTGTTGGTGGCAGGGATGCGAGCGTCGGGTGTACAGAAATCAAGCTGATCGATGGTGACATTTTTTCCTTGATGGGGGAATTGTACACATTGAAACAACAATGAGGCAACTGCAGTCATAACATAGAACCAACTTCTCCCGAGTAGTAGGTTGTAATCGAGGGGAGCATCGACCACCTCGACATCAACGGTAACAGTTTTTCCGCCCAACTGAAGGGATGAGGATTGTAATAATCCATGAGGATTAAAACCTTGTCCATCGAAAGCACGTAACATCATAGCGGATTTGTTAAGGGCAGGAAATTTTAATCCCTTCCAACAAGCTAAGGACATGACGCAAGTAGAGTCTCCCTCATCCAGGATAGTTCGATGGATTTGTTGATTGTGAACAACAACATCGATTTGGAAAGCCAGCTGGTGGGAGAGTCGTGGTTGATGATCATCCAGATTAAACGTGAGGTTATTTGATGACTTGGGATCAAAAGTGTCGATAGCAGCTAAGAGTGTTCTACATTGGCTGGGACAGTGTTGTAGAACTTCCAAGGCAGACATAGCACATGGTGCTTGGGCCAAATCTTCTACAATGTTGTAGTTTTGGGCAGCTCGTGAAGTAGGATTGAAGGTGGATTTATGGATGGTGCTCTTAGGAGGGCATAAGATAGATTCAAATGAAGGTTTCTCAATATGAAATGGTCCAGATGGAGGACTAAAAGATGGAGGATTAACGGAGGAGGGTAACGGTTCCGATGCAGAACCATTAGTAGTCTTCAGTTTGTCAGGTTTAACTGGTGCGTCATACGTCGCAGAGCGAGTGGTCAGTTTAACCCCGTTGAACATGTAAATGTGGGCACTTGTCGAGGCCTCATCATGGGGTGGGTTGGAACTTCCCCCAGCAGTGGGGGTTTGAGAAACCAAAGATTACTGCTATGGAAAAGGTTGAGTGAGCACAGTGGGTTGTGAATTTCCCTTAAAAATCTTGGCCACTTCATTGCGATGTGGACAATCTTGGGTGTAGTGATCGTCACCACAAATGAGACATGGGAATTTTGGTTTTTGTTGTGGTTGTTTTCCGACAGCAGGGGTTTACATTTGATTTTTTGGTTGTTCGTTGTTATTGTTTTTCTTTGGTTTGTTTCTCTCTTTCTTCTTGCCCCCAGGTTGTTTTGAAGGGGTCGATTGGACCACATTCACATAAGAGACCTGAGTCTGAGGGGGGGTAGAAGAGGGTGCAGTCAGGCTGGGAGAAGCTGTCGAAGCGGGCCGCTGAATTGTTCTATCCGACTGGGTAGTAGATTGGGTTTTGATAGAGCCAATAACTCCATCCACGTGGGAAGCAGACGACGGTTTGGATGGATCGTTAGTGGCACAGGTAGCATTCAGTATCAACTCATATAGAGTACCATATTGTGAGTAGACTAAGTCTAGGTACTGATCTCGGGCAATAGCTTCTTCCTCGGTGACTACACCACCCATGGCAATGTCATGAGCAATCTGGGGTAACAACGATTTAGTGAACCATTCCGCTAACAATTGGTCAGGAATGACTGCTTTGATTAGCCTTCGTCGTCATCTCCATTCATGAATATGATCGAAGATATGTACAGACGTTGTCTGACAAAGGGAGGTTAACAGTTCAGTACTCGTCTCATATCGAATGGGCAGTTGGAAGTGTGTGAGGAAGGACATGGTGAGGGAGTTGAAATCGTGAAAAGATGCATGTGGTAGTTCAATATACCATTTCACTTCAGAACCCGTAAGTGTTCGTTGGAAAAGACGCAAATGAATAGAATCTTCCATGAGGGAGTTGGATGAACACCACAAATGGAAAGTCATCACATGGTTGTTTGGGTCTTCTCGGGACTTTCCGTCGAATTTTGGGATATCAGAAGGAAGTTTAGCTGGAATAGCTAGCCAAACCAGAGAATGATAAATAGGATCATTCGTTAACCGAGACAAGTGTGGAAGGTCCAGGGTAGCTAGAAAAGGTAGTTGTCGGTTAATATGTGGGTAATGCTGGTGTGGCATGGGGACACCAGTGGGGCCAATCACTGGGTTATGTGGATAATTGTAACTAGTGGAACCTCTTGTATGAGGTTGGTTTTGACCAAGGTACACAGGATTTGAGGTGTTTTGAGAAGCATGGGTGAGCGGAGGATAACCGGATGGGTTTTGCGGGTTATAGGTTGGGTTTGGCATTTGTCCATGAGGAGGTTGTTGCGGAGTCTGAGAACTTTGCCCTGCCAAAAACTGTGGGTTTCCTGGAAAAGGAACGTTCTACGGATTAGGTGTGACAGACACATTTTGTCCATACGATTGATGGTAGACTCCGAATTGAGGTTTCCCCCCAGCGTGAGGGTGTCCCCCAAATGGAATTTGTCCTCCAGTGGGAGGATTCCCCCAAGCTTGATGTAGAGTTCCCGAAATTTGAGAACCAGACATAAATGATTGACCAGTGCCACCAAGCAGATTATGACCACCGAGACTAGTTCCTTCGAGTTGTTGGATAGGTATGAAACTTCCCAGTACAACTTGGGTAGTGGCAGTAGTGGGAGTATTTAGTGCTCTGTACCCAAAAGGGAGTGATGATGTAGGTCTTGGTGTTACAGGTGTTCCAATCACGGCTTGGTTGACCACTGTGTTACCAGCGGGAATAGTCAGAATGTGTGGGACCATTGTAGAATGGGCCGTCTGGAGGGGAAGAGTAGACCTTGGGCCAACGGACGGTATGTTCGGACCAACGGGCGGTGTGGCTGTAAAAGTGGTGGTACTAGTAAAATGGTTTAGGGGTACGGTGGAGGAGATGGGCGCATCGACACCTTCCTCTGTTCCATAAAGATCTTACACCAGGTGTGGTGGACTTCGAACAATGTCTATGGTCCAAAAAGGGTCATTAGCTAAAGGGTTTTGATGAGACCCAGTCGGAATGTCAGAAGGATTGACGACAACAAATTCACCAGTAGAATTCAGTTGAAGGACATGTCGTTCATATCCCTTCGGAATGAGAAAATCTTCTGGAGATTCTGAAACAATTCGAAAATTCTCTAAAGGGGTGGGAACTTATTCCTGGGAAGTTGTAGTGTTTTGAACCATGCTCTGTTGAGGATATTCCTCCATAGAATGAGGGGGTAAAGGGATGTTTCCTTCCATATTTTCTGGAGGAAGTCCCTGTAGCCTCCATAAACGGTGTGGAGGTTCGATTTTGGAGAAAAAGAGTTGGCAAAAAAGATCTATGGCCAACTACCGAAAAGAAACAACATACGCTAATAGAAATCTAAGAATCACAACCAAGAAAATAGGACCTTCTTTTGATGACCGTACTAGTTGGTGATGAAATCCAACGTCGCGTGATCAAGTCCAGAAGGGGTGGGGATAGGGTGGAACATTTACAATGGCGACCTGCTTAATGGACTTATGCCTTGGTGCAAGATTCCACGCAGTAATTTTGGATTTACCCTCCAAGGAGCCCGAGTGAGTTTGACCAATGTCTTCTCCAGGTACAGTGAGACTTCCTATCACTGTCACCTTTTGTAAGACCCTAAATATTATGGCCACTAGGTTTACCAATTCGCAGTCAGCCCTTGGGCAAGAACAATCGACAGTCTGATCTGAACATATGGGCAGGGTATCGAGCCCGAAATCAACTAAAAGGCTTCCACACATTAATTTTGGATTTACCTTTAAGCGATCCCCATAATACGATCTGACCACCAAAATCAGTTAAACCATGGAGGGTTAGTCCCCGTAGCTCACCCGAATGCGACCTCGTGTGTAATCCCTGTGTTAGAGGGGGATCCCAGGCAAACTTATACGATAATTGGATTTGACTCTCCATAACTCAGGATGATAATGTTTTTTTTGCAAACTTTGGAGAGTTATGCTCATAGCCTATTCCAAAGTACTAAGCCTAATCTACTATTGGTGGAGGATCCTACAAAAGAAAAGTTCTAAATAATTTTTAATTAGTGTTGATTTTATAGTTGTTCTTTACTCAAAAGGGGTGCATGGAAGTGAAATGAATGGAATTATGACTCAGTCCCAAAAAATGCATCAAAGATGATAAGAAGTCATTTCTTTTCGATGAACATATATCTAAGGGAGAGAGAGAGTTCTTTTCACTAACAAGCATAAATAAGGAATGTCCTCAAACAAATTTTCTTCAATCAAATCATGATGTGATGCTAAAACTTTTGATATGCCTTCTAACATACACAATCAATCATGAAGATGATTTTTTATTGTTTGCATATGAATAATGATTAATTCAAAACAATGCTCGTCTTGCTAATTATCTTTTTGGATGAATGAAAGTCAGACTAACACAAGTAAGAATCATACAAACAATACACCCTCTCGTTGTGATCAAAACAAGAAGCGAAAGAAAAGAAACAATCAAAGAGAAATCAAACTTCACAGCCAAAAGAAAAAGTTGAAGAACAATGATCTTAACTAAAACCCAAATGAGAAGGTATGTAGACCTTTGACGACCTTCACCAGCGTTTTTCGTTCAGTCGACGAGGAGAGAAAGACAAGGCATGGGTTTCAAACTCCAAATGGCAGAAAAACTCAACAAAAATAGTGAAGAAGGCTACAAAATCCAAACAGCAAGATGTTTGTTCTTCAAGAAAAAGACAGATGTCAAAGCTGGAAAGAAGAAGGATTGACTCACAAGATTACCCAGCGAGAAAGACACAGAGGAAAAACCCAGAAAAAGCAATTATGGAAGGTCTATTGGCCAAAGGAAGGTTGGCTCTCTATTGCCAAAGGCAAGGAGCATTGTAGCACTCTGTGTAAGGCACTCAAGGAGCGTTGGCACTCTGTTGACACATGGATAGGGGTGCCAGGTTCAAAAACTCCCAAAAGCATCAAAAAATACAAAAATTGTAACTCAATCTCGACAATTAGGCTGGGTGTGATGGGGTAGGGAGCCAATCATCTCATGAAACCAATCAAAAGAGGAGTGAACCAAGTCATAAATGATCAAGGGGTAAAACAAGGTCTATGAGGAGAAATCAAAACAAGAAGTTTTGATTTGAGGACTCCCCAGTGGAGTCGCCAATTTCTGTTGTAGGAAAATCTCCCTGCGGACAGGTAGATTTCCTCAAAGAGCTAGACCCTACTCTAAGATAGAAAGTTCTGAACATGGACACTGACTTCCTTTCAAATCCATACAAACTAGCACATGAGAAGGAAGAAGAACATCAATACCTTTTTATCGATGTTTGTCCCTGCACACTCCAAATCGAGCTCCGAACTCTCACTCCTCGCTGAGTCCTGTAGACAAACAAGATACGACTACTTCCTACTCTATTGATGTTAGTTTGGAAACTGATCTATCTATCAATGATAGTTTCATGTGAGATCAGACACAAACTAGAAAGAAACAGGCCAAGCATGTCATATTGATGAGAATAACGACAACAGTACTTACAATCATAGATGTGAATGCGATAGCTTCGTCAAGTCCCCTTTGTCTAACCCTTGCTCGGAAGATCCACAACCTGGATGATAGCATCTTCATTGATTACTTCTCCTTTCACTGACTATCTGTTCCCTATGAGATCATAGGTTTGATGCTAGCAATTATTTCCCTTTTCCACCATCATAGAGCTTTCTTATATAGGTTAAGAGGAGCTTAACCTCTTGAGTTATCTTTAGAACAAGTTGAGGAACTTCCTCCTTATATCAAGGATCTTTTGATGGAACCAAGAATTCGAATGCAATTGCCTTCTAAACTTGAGAGATCCTCCCCTTATTCTCCTCAACGGGCCAACTACTGCCCCTGATTAGGCAGTGCTCCCACAAAAGGGGCATCTGAGCACTGTAGTGCTCCCTAGGAAGCTTGAGGGGAGCACCAACGCTCCAAAGGTGGATAGCTCTCCTTCAGAGGGGCAGACAAGCGTTATAACGCTCCCTGAGGCCTTATAGTGGAGCGCCAACGCTCCTAAGGCTGATGTAGGTGAGTGCTCACCCTTAGAACCTTTGTTTAAGAGCTCTTCTTAGGTGTTAAGAGTTCTTTGAATTTAGTTAACCAGTTCCCCTTCTCCAAATCAAGTGTATGAGATGTTTTAAGTGCCTCCTTAGTGTCGTCGATATGGCAGTATGCTTGAACAATGTTTGCGACACTTGTGAACAACATGCAACACTTGCGAAATTTGTAAGGAAGATGCGACACTTATGACAATTGAGAGGAACATGCGACACTTATCCAGTTGAGTAATTTTGACATGTAACACTCATGCCCTACCCTTAGGCTTGGTTGGAAGCTACTAAATGTTCTAAAGAGGCCCAACAAGTTGATTTTTCCCAAAACAAAACACCCTCTTTTGTTCCTCTCCCTTGACCTAGTAATCCTAACCCCCTTTTCACTCCCCTCAAGGTCCATAAATTAATTGGGAATGAAATGGATGAATGCCAACTGAAGGGTCATTGATATAATTGTGATGAAAAATATTTTTCGGGTCACAAGTGTAAGGAACAAAACATTTTATGGCCATTTCCGAAGATGTTCCCTACGAAGATGTGACGGTTCCACTTAGTAAAGAGCCCTTCCTTCTTGATGCTACCCAGGAGCTCGCTAACCCACCTAAAGTTAAACCACTCATTTCCTTGCATGCCCTCACTAGCTTCTCTGCTCTACAAACCCTCAAGCTCATTAGCTATATTAAGAATAGGAAGGTCATCATCCTTGTTCACAGTGGTAGCACCCACAATTTTATTCATCGTCGCATTTCCCAAGAAACCAATTGCTATATTCATGTTGTGAATAATTTTCAAATCATGATAGCCAATGGTGGGTCCATGAAATGTGGTGGGCGTTGTGAAAATGTATGTATTCAAATTGGACATTAACCCCTGAAATATCACATGTTTTCCATTGAAATGGGTGGTTGTGATATTGTGCTAGGTGTTGAATGGTTACGCACTTTGGGTCCCATTCTTGTGGATTTTGATGAATTAACCATGCAATTCCAATAGGAGGGATAAAGGTATCACTTCCAAGGTATCACAGTTGTGTCTCCTAAGATCATCAGTTCCGATCACATGGAAAATCACCTCAACAAAGTCCACTCTAGTATTATTTCTCAACTCCATTCTATCCATGCGGTTGAGACACCCTTTGTGCATCCTGACCTCCAACTTATTCTCTCCAAACACCAAGTTGTGTTTTCCACTCCACAGGGACTTCCTCTTTCTTATGGTTTTCATGATCATTCCATACCCCTTTCTCTTGGCATTCTTACTCCCAATGTTCTCCCTTATCGTCATCCCTTTTCCCAAAAGAATGAAATTGAGAAAATAGTGTAGGAACTGCTACAAGCGGGTGTTATCCACCCTAGTACCAGTTGTTATTCTTCTCCTGTGGTCATGGTACTTAAGAAAGAAGGTACTTGTCACATGTGTCCTGACTTTCATGCCCTCAATCAACTCACCATAAAGGAAACTTTTCTCATTCATGTAATTGATGATCTCTTAGATGATTTGAGTGGTGCTTAGTATTTCACTAAAATTGATCTGTGTTCTGGCTACCACCGGATACATATGCAAGACACTGACATCCCCAAGTCCACCTTTAGAACTCATGAGGGTGACTATGAGTTCTTGGTCATGCCCTTTTTCTTGTGTAATTCCCCCTCCACCTTCAAAAGACTCATAAATCATGTATTTCATCCTTTTATCTGTCATTTTCTCTTAGTTTTCTTTGATGATACTCTCATCTTTAGTAAAACTTGGCAATCCCATCTTTTCCATGTGGATCAAGTTCTTCATCTACTCTCTCAGCATCAATGTTTCCTCAAACACTTTAAATGTTCCTTTGGTGCCTCAGAAGTCGAGTACTTGCATCATATTGTTGGAAAGGCTAGTGTCCAGGTTTATCCTAAGAAGATTGAAGAAATGTAGGATTGGCCTCACCCCAAGACTATCAAATTATTGTGTGGTTTTCTGGGTTTAACAATCTATTTTTTCAATTTTGTTTAGAATTATGGAAATATTATGGCACCTCTCACCACTCTACTTAAAAATAATTCTTTCACTTGGACTCCTGTAGCTGATTTGTCCTTTTGAGAATTGAATAAGTCTATGTGCACTACTATGGTCTTGGCCCTTCCTGATTTTACAAAGACCCTTTTCCTAGAATGTGATGCCTCTAGGAGAGGAATTGGAGCAGTCGATATGAAAGAGGGTATACCTTTGGCCTTTACCAACAAACAATTTTTAGAATACCATTTGGGCCAATCAATATATGAAAATGAAATGTTGGCTATATTGCATGTAGTGGATCTCTCATGCCCTTATCGCTTGGGGCAATTCTTCCAAATTAAGACAGATCATCAAAGCCTAAATCATTTTCTAGAGCAACGAGCTTTCTCTACAGGGAAAAAAAATGGGTAACTAAGCTCTTTGGATATGATTATGAGATCATTTAAAAGAAAGTTAAAGAAAATGTGGTTGCTAACATTCTTTCTCGAAAATATGAAGATGAAGGGTCCTTGTTCTCCCTATCCTTCATTGTACCAGATTATCTCCAAGTTGTTCGCCAGGAATGTCTACAAGATCCTAAAATTTCACATCTAATCCAACAATTGCAAGACAATTCTCCAATTTCCGCAGGGTACTCTTAGCACAATGATGAGATTCACTACAGAGTTCAATTGTATTTAAGTAAACAATCACAACTGAAATCCACAGTGCTTTCTAAGCTTCATGCTACTCCCACAATTGGGCACTCAGGGTTTACCAAAACCTATGATAGGGTCAAATGTTTTTTTTTCTGGGATGGTTTGAAAAAGGACGTTCACACTTTGGTGGTAGAATGTGATGTTTGTTAGCATAACAAGGGAGAAACAATCAAATCCAATGGCACACTCCAACCTCTTTCAATTCCACCCACTATTTGGAGGGACATATCTATAAGTTTTAAACCTGCGAAGTAAAGAAATGCATATAGATTCTTAAGCAATACATAAATTAATCAATGGCGCATACATAGACTACACAGAGATTTTATACCGGAAACCCTCAACTGGGAAAACCTTTTTTATTTTCATTATATCGAATTTCACCATTTGCCATACAATGTATACAATGTTTTTAGGTATTCCGTAGATACCAAAACCCTAATCCCTTAATCCAAGATTAATTTACAAATCTGCTAAAAATAGCGAAAAACCGCCCAAAAGAAAAAATTTCGGGGCGCTACCCCAAACCCCGTCGGCCTTGGGCTACCGCCGATGCCGAATGCTACGCGTAACCAGGGGGGGGATACTTGCCCCCCCCCTATGACCCCCCTAGGAAAGCACCCGACGCACACAACATAGCTATAGGTGAAGGGATCGTCAGACACAGTTGTTGTATCTGACACACCCACACACACACACATGCAAAGAATATAACACATACCCAACATTCTCCCACTTGTTGTTTTCTTTGCATCCAGGGGTCCAGGGGATTATATAGTCAACAATCCAGGGTAGAAATGCCCATTGTTACTCTACACCAGGAGAA
>ML809225.1:0-10805 GCA_009831015.1 Picea engelmannii
ATGTTTTCTTTTGCAAATGATTTTGTAGATTAGGAGCATGAAAAGGTATTCTGTGGAATATTGTAAACAGCAGCTTGGGGTTGGAGAAGCATTGTGTTTTTCTGCATGGCAAGAGAGCATAGGTAACTTTGGCAGTTATAACTTATGGCATGTGTGGGGTTGGGAAGATGTCTTACCTCTTTTATTGAGTGGAATGAGTGGCTAATCCATTTTTAAAAGTGTAGACGGTGCCCAACAATCCGTGCTTAGTCTTGAAAATCCGGTCGAACCAGTGGCCGATCCATCTTCGACCACACCACATGGCTTTGTGACACTTCACTGTTCACTTTTTTTTCATATGAATTTGTTGTTAAAAAATTTCATTGCTGAAATGGTTTACAGTTCCATCTTATGTTCAAAGTTCCTATGGCTAATGGTTTACAGTTCAAAATTCCCATGGCTGAAATGGTTTACAGTTCAAAATTCCCATGGCTGAAATGGTTTACAGTTCAAAATTCCCATGACTGAAATGGTTTATCCATTGTCATTGTAATTACAAGTTACATCTTATGTTAAAATATAAACCAGTTGAATAAATGTTTTGAAACAAGAGTCTTTTTAATATTTTAATGGAATAAATGTTTTGAAAAGTCTTTTTAATATTTTAATGGAATAGTTTCATTTTTACCAAGTAAGTGGTGCCCACATTAATATAATTTTCTTTTGTATTTAAGTTGTAACATTTTTCCATTTGTGGCTTGTAAATTTTCTGGATAATAAGCTTTTATTTTTTTGAGTCAAAAATTACTTTCAGAGTTTGTGTAATTTATCTAGCTAGTATCTACATCAGCTGTACTCTGTATTGTAGGAATCGGTTCTCTACATGCACATTTGCACAAGGCAAAGCTTTGCATAAATATCCCTTTGGATAAGGTTATTTTTACATAATGTTGAATCAGTATTGTCGTTTAACCATGTAAAACTTCAACGCACTACAACACTCAATTGTTCCTTAATTGTAAATTTTCTTATTTGTGTAGAATTTGATTATTTCCTCTCTCATATTTTCTTTATCTCAGATAAAGCTTCCGAGTTGTTACAAAATAATGGAAGAATTCGTGGTAAATCTGCTCTGTCCAACGATTTACTCGGACCCCAAGTCCCCGAGGAGCCCTATCACAATAACAAAAATTGCTGTTAATGAAAATAGCCTACGGTATAACCTCGCAGACACAATACAATGAAATACATAAATAATATTCATGATATTTCATCATTAAATTTCATAAACCTGCCGACACTGATGCATTTTCATGACTAATGTAGGCTCTATTTTGAGTGTTACAATATTTCAATGTAGGCATTATTTGTTTGACAAATTTAGAGTATCTATATTTTGTGTTATAAAATAGCAAAAATTAGCCAATCAACGTAATGTGGGTAATTTAATTAAAGGCCCCTCATCAAGCTTTAATAGAGACAAAACATTATCATTAAAGATAACTTTAGAAATATAATTTAGAAAGTGTTATAAAAAATCTATACATTCTTAATTGTAAATCGTCGTCCTCATGTGATTATACACAACTTTATAAAGAAGTGAAATTATTTCTTACTTTTTAAAATTATTTTAAATTTAAATGTGGTAATTGTATATAGTTTAAAATGTTTTAATGTGTAATTATTTATAATAAAGAAATAAAGTAATTAGAAATATTTGTAATATTTGGTTTAATAGAAAAAAAAATAGTTAATTTAAATTATTAATAAAGAATTGAATTTATTAAATGTGTAAATTGTAATTTTGAAAACATTCACAACAACACTTTGAACTAAAATGTTAGCTTCTTTTTTTTAAGTTATTTAAATTTACAGTTTAAAAAGAATTAAAATGATTTAAATTTAAATTCAAAGAATCTATTAAGTATGAAAAAAGATACATTTTCAATGTTGGATTATTAAGTAAATGAGACTAACACACTAATGAAATCACCATGTGAGCCTTCTATGTGCTTAGGTCTCCAAATAATTCATGGATTATGTCTCCGCATCATTCGTGGATTAATATGCTAAAAGGGTAACAATGATATGTAGCATTGGCCTTCCAAATGGAAGGGAATTCCCAAAAAACACATCATTTGGTAGAAAACCTAAGATGTAGATTTAAAACTGAAATAATAGTAGTGGAATAGAGAGACATATGTGAAAATGTGTCATATGTGGATTTGTAAACAAGGGACTTATAGCCCACTAGCTTCACCGACACAGATCCATTACAAAATTGAAATTTGTTGTGTTCTCAATTTTATGTAGAGAGATTTTTTGTCTATAGAATGGATTGCAAGGCTTCCATGCTCAATGCAAATATGGATGAAAGTTTTCCTTCAAATTTCTCTGTTCACTATTATCCAATAGGCATGTATGGATGGTTTTGTTGTTAGCTTTGCAATGCCAAAGAAAAGACCAACATCTTGAAAACAATTGTACCCTGCATGTGCTATAAGAAAAATAAACCACTGAACAATAATATGCCAATTGTAAGGTCTTCGTCTAGAAGGGAACATAGACCTTCGCCCAAGTCCTCAAGGAGACGGAACTTGGGGTTTCTCTGAAAACCCAAGTGTTGCACTAGTTGGGAAAGTGGGAGTCTTGGGCATGTAGACGCACCAAGGGGTTTGCCCAAGTATGAAGTGACCAATATATTGGGGTGTGTCGACATGAGGAGCACACCAAGGTTGGGGCATGTCGGTCCCAAGGGGTAGGATAGTTGACAAGCACATGGGTTCGTTTGGGCGACTAGGTATGTGAAGGGGCGTGATGATTCGTTTGGGAGACAAGGTCTACGAAAGGGTGTGACAATTCATTTTGGCGTGATGGTTCACAAAGAGGCACGCCACCCCCAAAGAATGTGATGATTCGCGATGGTGACCTTTGGAGTCCCTATAAGAGAACAAGGGAAGACAACCAAGGGAGGCAGATATGAAGAATAAGAGAAGAAATATCAACTACGTGATTCTGAGGAAGACTTAGATGAAGAGGGGAAAGATCTCTCAAGGAGCCAAGTCACTCCACATATGAGGACATGTGCTGATGTGATTCTATGATTCTGATTTAGGCGACCATCTTTCTCAATGAGTTTGGGGGAAGTCTTGTCACAGATAAGAGGAGGCATGCTAGGAGACAGAACCACAGGTCTGTGCAAAGCCTTGTGCTACAGAAAAGATGAGAATTATGTGGTTGAGGGCACATCTGAGTTACACTGCAAAAGGTTGTGGAGAAGGTTGCGATGGAGATTCTTGGTGTGAAAAATTTGTGTATGAGTGGCTTGGTGAGGTGAGGTGAGGTGATTCGTGTGACTCCAACCAATTGTAAATTGAGTCGATAGTGCTCATATTCTAACTATTTCGCAATAAAAAATACATAGTTGGGTGTAAGGCTCAATTTGTACTGCCCGCACTATATCTATATTTCTCTTGTTTATTTTGCAAGTGGTCTATTTGTTTCATGGATGTATGTTTATATATGATTAAGTGTTAAGTATTTAACAATTGTTTAAGTATACAAGAGTTGCAATAGAGTAGGAGTGTGACTCATCGGTAGCCTAGAACATTATATGGGTATGCTCTATGTGAAGAGGCGCAGTCTAGATGAAGTATACTTTGTGTTGCCAAGCATCCAAGTGAAAAATTTCATGGTTTTGCATGCCCTCAAGAGGCGCACGATAGAAAGATTCGGCTAGGAACATTGTGGGGACATGACAGATGGTATCAAAGTAGATTTGGCTCTTCACCACTGTGGTCAAAACAATTGTGGGGGGCTTTCACTTGTTAAGAAGAAATTTTGTTGCGAAGATATTTCAGTGGGGACATTCAAAAACTTAATGAAACGTTCAATAGAGAGAACTAGTTCATTGCATGCTTTGCATCATACTTACGGAAAAGGTTCAATTGACAATGTGGTGGAAGCTTGGTCTGGGTGCACACATTGTATAGACCAAGAGTAGAGTTTATGATGAGACGAAGCACTTGGACAGGGTGGGCGATCGTAGAATTCATTACAAAACTTATCGTAGAGTTGATCGCAAAGGAAATTTGGGCACAGACTTAGTGAAGGCTCATTAAGGTGGATCTACCTTTCACAGAGATAGTCTGAGCACATACGTGATTGGTTTGATGTGTGATGAAAGTAAGTGTCATACCTTTTGTGCACACCTTGTAGATACTAGGGTGCAAATTTCATTGGGTGAACCGAGCACTTGGGAAAGGAAGATGAACGTAGGATTTGTTGCACGATTTTTCATAGACCTAACCATAGAAGTGAATGTAGAAGTGACCGGAGAGGGTGATCGAAAAAGTGATTGTAGAGGGAATAATTTATGGGTTGTAACAAATTGAAGAACTTGGGTGAACAACTTGAGGCGACCTAGAGGAGCTCTGTAATAGGTGGTTGGTTGGGCACATTTCCATCATGACATATTTGTGTCGTGCATCATCGAGAACAACAGTTGAGTTGAGTTTGGTTGTTGGAAGAGTGGGTTGATCGCAGACTTTGGAAGAGGTAGCTCTTCACAGAGTTACAACAATTAGTTAATAGTGGTATGACTTGGCAGTCAAGCAGTGGGTGCATGGTGCCTTAAAGTAGAAGCAGTCAAGGTGCAGACATGGGGGCTTAGACGGATTTATGAAGTGGACGGATGGACTCAACCTTGTATCCTATTTAAGGTATTGAAATCTTGTGGAGTTGTGGACAATGATTGAGGGTAGTTCATGTGGAGAGTCGATTTCTTGGGAAAGTGAAGGTCTAAGACAACAGACTTGAACCATAGGTGCAACCAAGGATGTTGTTGGAAAGGTATGGTTGGTTTTGAGTTCTTGCATTTCCTAAGTGTTGTGGTGAGTTCTTTGAAGGGAATTCAGATGACTTGGTGGTGCAAGTGAAATCCATTTTCATGGTGAGAACTGACATACTTTAGTGTGACTCAAGAGGTTCAAATTTGAAAAAGTCTTGTAGCATTTTGGGATGCCTTGTTTAGGTGAATGTACAGAGAGCTTGGGGCAACCTGCTTGGATGAGTCTTGTGGTGGAATGAGGAAAATTTGGATGCAGCCATGGAGGTGACTTAAGGAATATGCCTAACTATTTGATGAGGCACATTGGATAGGGCATTGTGGTGAAGTATGCAGTGAAGTATATACTAACTGAGTTTGAGAGGAAGGGTGAGGCACCTTGGTGATTGGTTCCTTAGCAAGATTTTTTGGGTCATGCAATGACTTGAGATTCTTGATGAAAGTGCTAGAGTTTGTATGCTTGCAAAAGATGCAATGAAGTCATGTTCTAGGAGATGGATGGAGTCAGCAAATAAGTCAACCGAGAATTTTTGGCACTCAACCTAAATGTGCAAAACGCAAAACAAATGACTTCGGTGGTGTTCTCTCACCTTTGGTATGGGAAATTGGATTAGTTAGAGTGCACCTTGGTGACTTTCAAATGATTATGCAGTGGCTCAGAGATCCAAGAGAGTCGTTGGTTGGGGTTAGAAAAAGTATTGGTGCAGATTCATTCTACTACTTTGAGCACTTTGGATAGTTTGTTAAGACCTTTCAGTAGTGTGAATGTAGTGGCCAAACTCATCACAAAAGTTGAGTTTTAGATAGGTGACTTGAAGAAAGGAGGTGAGTTGAGCATTTGCCTTCATTTGGAGGATTGTGAGAACAGGCCTATTCCAGCATGAAGAGATTACTTGGGAATGGGTGTTTCTCTTGTGTGGGGCAGCATGGTTGAGGGTGAATCCTAACCATTCTTAGTCATAGAGAGGTAGACACAACAACATGTTTAGGTGATGAAGTAGTGAGGCAAAGGAATTATCGATGGATAGTACTTGGTGCAGCGGATTGGATAATTGTGTCATGAGGTGGACAATGGAGTCAAGTTGTCGTGGATGACTTTATTTTGGAGTGACTTCAAAGTGCAGCAAGGTGAGGGGTGACCTTTCCTTGGTCTGATATTGTTTTGTAGATGGACCAAATTATGAAAGGAACTCAAAGTATGGGCACACCAATAGGTTCAAAGTGCAACACTTAGACATTGTGGAAGACCTTCTTGATGAATACCAGGTGATGGAAACGACAGTGAGGCAAGGATGGACACCTTCCTTAGTCTTTGGATTTGGACAGAGTGATGGAGATGTGAAATAAAAGACTAAGTTTGGGCATGAGGAAGTGCATTCTCATGATTTGGGTGTGACGATTGGACTAGCTACCCAATCAATCCAAGGCATTGATGTTACACACCAAAATTTCACTTAAGTGTCGCACTTATTTACACCAAAGTGTTGTAAAGTGTCGTATGCACCTTACTAAATGTCGCATACACTTTGTCAAGTGTCATATGCACCTTACTAAGTGTTGCATGCACTTTACTAAGTGTTTCAACTCCTTGACACCATGAAAGAACATTTGTCACAATCCTTAGACAATGTGGAGGAGAAATATATCATATGAAGGTCAAAATACTATGTGCACATGTATTATTCATTATTATTCATAAAAAGGAATTAATTTAGTGTGAGAATCCACCTCACATTTAGTTTCCTAATGTCAAGGAGAAGTTGAGAGTCTCGTGGATGGTTGAGATATTACTCAAACCAAAAATCCTAATTTGGTGGATATTCAGAGATATTGCCTCCTTAAAATCCTTGAGAGATATTTTCTCCCTAAAAATCTTCGAGATCCCAATTTATTGGATCTAGTGAGTGATATTCTCCATGGTCGTTAAGCCTCTAAATCCTATATAATGAGGGCATTTCATGGTGAGAGGGGGAAAGGAATCCATACGAGTATCATCATTTTGATCTCAATACTTTCATGCAAGGGATGGCAAGGAGAGCTTGGAGAAGATTGTTGTGACATCAATGTGATTTGTAAGTGCTTTATTTTGGCTTTCCATTTAAATGTCAACTTGGCCTCTTCCTTTCATTATGTTGTTCATTGTAATGTCTATGCTTAAGTCAAATTGGGTATAGATAGATATATTTTATCTAATCACATAGAGTAGGAGAAAAGATTTATTTGTTGTTCATTGCAGGTCCCAACTCATGCTAAGGAGCTTGGAGATCAAGACTGAAGATTAGAGCAGTGAGGACAAACATCGAAAAAAGGTACACCACACTTTTTCACTTTCTTATTTTGACTGGTTATGAACTAGATATATACGGACAGTAGAAACCATTTGTTTACTTATTTCTTTGGACCAAAGAAGGGATCTTAGTCCAAAGGGGAGCTTAACCTATTTGCAGGGTAAGATTTCTCATAACAAAAAAAATGGTGACTCCACTAGGGAATGGAATTTGACTTGTATTTCCTTTGATTCATCTAAAATCCTTGTTTATGATTGGATATTGTTTGTTTGATGCTTGATTTTGGATTTTTCATCTTCCCTCAACTTCATCAAGAATTTTATAGAGTCATCGACCAAGTCTCTGTTGATTTTAAGCATTTTTGTGTTTTTTTCAAGAACTATTGGGACCAACACTCCCCCATAGTGGCTACCAGAGTGAAACTTGCTTGACTAACACTCCCCTTTGGTCTCTTAGGGAGCACCATAGTGCTTTGTTCCTTTGGTAACATGGGCACCAGTCTCTCCTTTTTGGTGCTTTCATGAAGTTTTTCTTTGTTTTTCTCAGTCTGCTTTTAAGAGGCTTTTATCCCAGAGTCTTTTGATTTGTCTTTGACTTTGTTTTGATTAAGAAATTGGCATTCAACACTCATTTAATTTCCTTCTTTGAGTTTGAAAACTTCTCCTAGTTGTGAAATTGTATGGTCCCCTTGGGTTAACAAGATCCCTTGATATCCTGCCTTTTAGTTGTCTGTTATTTATCTCACAAAGTTTGCAGATCGCTTGATTGTTTAGAAGTTTTCGTCAACTAGAGTTTGAAAAGGTTGTTTGGTATTAAGCTTTTTTTATCTTCTTTGAAACATCTCACTTTTTAAATGATTATGAATCTCTTGTTTACCGTAACCCAACCTTCAATATTGATTCTTTCTACTCAGTTTTTAGGATTTTCAAGAGTGTTTGTCTTCTTTCTCTTTTACATCTTTGAGTTCCTGATTGAACAAGTTGTGAAGTCCATTCCTATACTTGATTTATTTTAGTTCTCATCATTTTTTTAGTGCACTTTGTTTGGTTTCTTTTTTTCCTTTTGTTTCTTTGTGTCAAACATTGATCTCTTTAATTCCAATTGAAATTTGAGAAGTAGAAAAGTTTGCATATCTCATTGCATACATAATCGAACAAAGAAATGTTTGTGTTCTTTAGGAAATTTGTTTTGGTAGATGTTTTGAAAGAGATGTTTGCATGTGCATTCGGATTTTAGAAACATTTTCTTGGTAGTTTGACATCATCTTACTCCCATTAATTTAAAAGTTTCTTAAAATTTGAGTACTTTTGTGTGTTAAGAAGAATATGATTCCTCTCCTTCCTATACATAGAATTCATCAAAAAGAAAGAATTTCATATCATTCATTTTGCATTATATTGGATTTGATTCTCACACATCATCAATTTCATCTCCATGAACCTTATGTGTTAAAATCCATTAAAATCAACCACATGCTAATAAAATACACTAGACATTTTTTTCGTTTTTAGCATAGCAACAATAGAACATGATTAGGGTCTTTGGACTAGGAAAAGTGAGTAAATTGTCCAAGACTACTAAACAAATTGTAGAACACGAAAGAGTGAACAAATCTAATTTTCATATAAGAATATCCGGGAACCCCCTCTAACACAGGGGATAAACATGAGGTCATGTGTAGAAGAGAAACATATATTATCCCTCCAAAGCTTGACCAATTGTAGTGGAAAGAGCATATATTGGGGATTTTTCTTAAGAAACCATTGGTTTCATTTAGTCTTGGTTCTTCGTGAATCCTAAATCTATTTGGGGTCCTCAGGAGTCTTACCAGTCCATTTTTCTTTAGTTCTCTTGAAGAACTTTGGAATTTGATATCCTGCCTATACATTCGGTTCCAACTATTGATTGTACTTGCTCGGAGGATAAATGCAAGTTGGTAACCTTAGTGGCCCTTCCTAGTGTTGGTTGTGGAGCCTGATTATCTTCCTGATTCAGAGGTCCTTGCTTTCAACCGTGTTTATACCCCATTAAGTATTTACACCCCAGAATTATGTACACTCTTCCACATGGGGGAGTGCAGAGGGGGGGGTACCCCCTCTGCGGGGTCCCGGGGGGGCTATCCCCCGGCTGGGGGGTATGGGGGAAAGTGGGCCCCCAGTGGGGGTTCGGGGGTGAAGCCCCCAAAGGAAAATTTTCCTTGTAAATGTATATTGTAATTTCATTGTAAATCTGGACTGTTCATTATAAGGTTGCAGATCTAATGGTAGAGATTATGATAGGGTTTTTTTCCCTAGAAGGCAACCCTCTTTTATGAGGGAAATGTATTGCAGCTATGGTTGATGGTGAATATCGTATTCTAAGATAGGAGACTGTAAGAGAAAGAAGAGGAAGTTACAACGAGTTTGTTGTAGGTTGTATCCCTTCATATGATGGATAATAATAAAGGAAGGACCTGGCAATTTCTCTGGTGGGCATATCCCACAATGGGTGAACCACGTAAATCTGTGTCTCTATTGTATTGTGTATCTTCTATGTTTTTTTTCCACATTTGTTTTATTTTATTGCTCCACAGTCCTGCTTTTCTAACAACTGGTATCAGAGCAAAAGGTAACTCGCAGGAAAAGAGGGTTCCTGGTTCGAGTGGGAGAAATGTTGGAAGATGGAAAGTTTAGGGTCAAGAAATTTAAAGGCCAAAACTACTAGTTATGGAAGATGCAGATGGAAGATTATTTATATCAGAAGGATCTATTCCTACCATTGGGTGGAGTAGCAAAGAAGCCGACGACCATGAAGGACAAAGAATGGGAGATTCTTGACAGAAAGGCTCTAGGAACGATACGGCTGAGCCTGGCAGCGTCGGTGGCTTTCAATATTTCCAAAGAAAAGACAAAAAAGGGTTTGATGGACGCATTGGCCAAATTGTATGAAAAACCCTCGACGTCCAATAAGGTATTTCTAATGAAGAGATTATTTAATATGAAGATGTCAGAAGGTAGGTCTGTTGCAGATAATTTAAATGAATTTAATACAGTTACTAATCAACTAAGTTCTGTAAAAGTGGACTTTGATGATGAGGTCAGGGCTCTTCTAATCTTGTGCTCATTGCTAGAAAGATGGAATAGCTTGGTCATGGCTGTAAGTAACTCTGTCTCTGGTTCAAATACTTTAAAATTTGATGATGTTGTCGGTGTTATCCTTAGTGAGGAAATGCGATCAAAAAGCACAGGTGAGACATCAGGTAATGTGTTGAACATGGAGAATAGGGGAAGAAAAAAGGATAGAGGAAAGGGCTAAGGGAACCGAGGAAATTCGAGGAAGGGCAGATCCAAATCCAGACTTGGAAAGATAGAGTGTTGGAATTGTGGGAAGAAAGGACATCTGAAGAAAGACTGCAAGGCTCCAACGAAATAAAGAGATGGACAGCAGGAGATAAAACGAGAAGCAAATGTAATAGGTGATGTGTTACAAGATGCTTTGATTCTTTCTATAGATAATATTTATGAGTCTTGTGTAGTAGATTCAGGAGATTCATTTCGTGCCACACTCCAGAGGAAACATTTTCTAGATTATGTTCAAGGTGATTTTGGACAGGTTCATTTGGGTGATGATGCACCATGCAAAATTTTTGGAATGGGAAAGGTAAAAATAAAGCAACGAAATGGAAACCAATGGTTGTTGAAAGAGGTAAGACA
>ML809225.1:12577-25126 GCA_009831015.1 Picea engelmannii
TTGTTAAAATGACTTCAATTAGGACTATTTTAAGTCTTGTGGTAGTAGAATATTTGCATCTTGAACAGTTAGATGTAAAAACAACTTTTCTCCATGGGGATTTGGAGGAAGAGATTTATATGCAGCAGCCACAAGGGTATGAGGTCAAAGGGGAGGAGAATTTGGTATGCAGGTTGAAGAAGAGCTTGTGTGGCCTAAATAAATCTCCAAGGCAGTGGTATTTGAAATTTGATAGGTTTATGACAGAACAGGGTTATAGTAGATGTCATTCTGATCACTTTGTTTATTTTAAAAAGATAGAAAATGGAAGCTTTATTATCTTGCTATTGTATGTAGATGACATGCTTGTTGCAGGGTCTAATATGCAGGATATAAATGTGCTCAAGAAGAAATTAGCCAATTCATTTGCGATGAAGGATTTGGGTGCTGCAAAGAAAATCCTTGGCATGAGAATAACAAGAGACAGAAAAAATCGCAAATTGACATTATCTGAGGGTGAGTACACAGAGAAGGTGTTGGAGAGGTTTAGAATGCAGAATGAAAAACCAGTTAGTACACCTTTATCCAGCCATTTCAAATTAACTAAGGAAATGTGTCCCAAGAAACAGGAGGAGATAGAATACATGTCCAGGGTCCCTTATTCATCAACAGTTGGCATCTTGATGTATGCAATGGTTTTCACAAGACTAGATATTGCACATGTAGTGGGAGTTGTGAGCAGGTATATGAACAATCCAGGTAAAGAACATTGGGAGGCAGTAAAGTGGATTCTCGGGTATTTGAGAGGTACTACTACTCAAGAATTATGTTTTGGAGGTTCAAACATTTTTCTACAGGGATATGTTGATTCAGATATGGCAGGTGATAAAGACAGCAGGAGGAGCACCAAAGGGTATGTTTTTACTATAGGTGGAACATCAGTAAGTTGGATTTCAAAACTACAAAAGGTTGTTGCACTTTCAACAACAGAGGTAGAGTATGTTGCTACTACTAAGGCTAGTAAAGAGATGATTTGGTTACAGAGGTTTATGGAGGAATTGGGAAAGAAGCAGGAGAACAACAAGTTGTACTGTGAAATTCAGAGTGCCATTCACCTTGCAAAGAACTCAACCTTCCATTCGAAGAATAATCATATACAGTTGAGGTACCACTTCATACGATTCACCTTGGAAGATGGGCATTTGAAGTTGGAAAAGATACACACTAGCCAGAATCCTACAGACATGTTAACAAAGGGAGTAACTAGGGAGAAACTGAGTTCCTGCTCAATTTCAGTTGGTCTTCAATAATGAAGATGAAGATAAGAAATTTTCCAGGTCCAAGAAGGTTCAGAGTCCAGCATATACAATAGCGGTGGATTTTTTGAGATTAGTCTCCAAGTGGGAGATTGTTGGTTTTGGAGCCTGATTATCTTCCTGATTCAGAGGTCCTTGCTTTCAGCTGTGTTTATACCCCATGAAGTATTTACACCCCAGAAGTATGTACACTCTTCCATGCAGGGGAGTGCAGAAGGGGGGTACCCCCTTTGCGGGGTCCAGAGGGGGCTATCCCCCAGGCTGAGGAGTCTAGGGGCAAGCGGCCCCCCCGCGGGGGTTCAGGGGCAAAGCCCCCAAAGGAAAAATTGCCTTGTAAATGTATATTGTAATTTCATTGTAAATCTAGACCGTTCATTATAAGGTCACATATCTAATGGTAAATATTATGATAGGGTTTTTTTCCCTAGAAGGCAACCCTCTTTTATGAGGGAAATGTATTACGACTATGGTTGATGGTGAATATCGTATTCTAAGATAGGATACTATGAGAGAAATAAGTGGAACATACAACGGGTTTGTTGTAGGTTGTATCCCTTCATATGTTGGATAATAATAAAGGAAGGACCTGGAAATTTATTTGGTGGACGTAGCCCACATTGGGTGAACCACATAAATCTGTGTCTCTATTGTATTGTGTATCTTCTGTGTTTTGTTTCAGCATTTTTTTTATTTTATTTCTCCACAGTCCTGCTTTTCTAACACCTAGGTATTTACAGAGGTGGTTGTGTGGAGATTCCAATGGTACCTGAGGAAAATGTCATATCACACTTTCAGTATCCTTGGAGGGTGATCTCGCAAAAGAGAGGCTTGCTTGCACCAACAAGGGTTGTATGTGGAGGTTGGGGCAACTGCTTCTCATTTCTTCGTTGGAGGCTTGATATCCTGTCTTTAGAAGATCATTTATCTACTATTTTCTTGGTTGGTTGCCTATATATTTTTTTAGGAGGCATGTTTATCTTAGGGTTCGTAGTTAGCCTTAGGAAGATCTCGTATCATGCAAGGTCTTCATCCTAAAATTTATGAACATCATAGAAATCCTTCAAACAAAGGAGTTATTAATGAGGAAATGCATTTTGAAGTTAGGAGTGTAGCTCTCAGAAGTGACCACCATGAAGAAGAATCGATTACAAAATTTTTAGAAGGCATTTTCCTCCCAATAAATCCTCCTATCATTGATCCACATGGCTTATTACTCGTTGAAATTCCATCATCGACATTTCTTGATACTTATTCTTCTTACAATTTACTATCTGATTCATCCATTCAGAGATATTTTGGCATGAACCCATCATATTTTGGTTTTCCTGAAGAACTTGGGAATTTATCTTTATCCACAACTCCTATAGTTGATACTATTGGTGCTTCTTCTTAACTGAGAACATCGGTGACCTAGGTAACCCCGACACAACCACTTGCAAATACATCTCCCTTCGCACATGGGTTAGGTAATATTTTTTCTTCATTGTTTCCACACATGTACACACCATGTCCTTTACTTGGTTGTCCCATTGGTCAGAGGTCCAACAGTCAAGTCCTTCACACAACCATGGTTACACAAGATACCCACCCTCCCTCTCCAACTTTACAAATGGGTACACCCTTCATTGGAGGTCAATCTTCAATGGGAGGACAACCTTTAGCTGGGGGGAAACCTTCAGCTCGAAGAAATTTTTTTACTGGGGGGAAACCTATGTGGTTGCAACATCAACAAAAATGGGGACAAGCTGCTCCTGAAAGTCCTTTTATCCATACTATGATTGGCCTATATAATGGACAACCATATCCAAGAGTTGCTAATCCTTTATGGGCTCAACCCAATCCGGAAAGCATTCCTCAGCAAGGAACTTTTCCCTATCAATTCATAAAACCCATGATTCCAACACAACATCCCCCTAAAACACAGTATATGGTAGGTCCATCAGGACAACCTCCATACACGGGGGGACCATCAGATCAATCTCACTATGTAGGAGATCCATCTGTTCAATCACAATACATTGGTGGACAACTAGGACAACCACCATACATGGGTGGACAATCAGGAAAACCACCTTACATGGGTGGACAACCCGAGAAGTTACCATACACGGGGGTACCTTCAGGTCAAACATCATACATGGGAGGACCATCTAGTTTTGTCATCTCACCGCAACCTATATATGGTCCTACTGGTGTTCCCATGCCACATGGTTACCACTAGTATCCACATGATAACTGATAGCTTCCATTTCAACTATGTTATATCTTCCATATATGTCGCATTTTACAAGCAATCCCATTCAGCGTGCCCCATTTTGGCTCTCCATCCCTTCCAAATTACCATTTGACATCCCAAAATTTGACAAAAAACCTGGGGAAGATCCTGACAATCATGTTATGACTTTCCATTTATGGTGTTCTTCAAACTATTTGATGGATGAATCCATTCATTTGAGGATTTTTCAGAGAAAACTTATAGGTGCAACAGCCAAATGGTATATTGAGTTGTCGTATAACTCCTTTGTTGACTTTAATTCTCTTACCATGGCTTTCCTGACACATTTCTAGTTTCCTATATGGTATGAGACCGGTACAAATATTTTTACCTCACTATGGAAATCCTCTTCTACCCACATATATGATCATATTCATGAGTGGAGGCGGCAGAGACAGTTGATTAAAGCTCCAATTCTAGACCAACTCCTCACAAATTGGTTTACAAAGTCACTATTTCCACCCATTTCCCGTGATGTTTCCATGGGAGGTGTTTTTAATGAGGAGCAGGCTATCAACCATGGTCAATATTTGTACTTTGTATATTCCCATTCCAACACACTTTACGATTTGATCCCTCGGGCTCCTCTCTTTTCAAATGATCTGAAACCAGGTTTCATTTTGAACACCAAAATTACTTCCACCCCTGCTCAAACCTTCGAACTGAATGCGGTCCAATCCACTTCATCTCAGCAACCAGGAGGTAAGAAGGAAAACAAGGGTAAATCCAATAAATCTTCTAACCAGTAGGATACTACAAAGACTATTGATACTCAACCAAATAGGAAAGCTAAGTTTCCTTGCATGATTTGTATGGAGAACCACTACATGAAATATTTCCCTCGTCAAGAGGAAGTCAATAAATTTTTGAAAGGTACCTCCCTACCCGCAGTGTTAACTGACCCTTTCCCAATTCAACAACAATAACTGGTTGCACAAAATCATGCCCCTCCTCCAGGGGGTGATGCAAGTCATTCCCACCATGGGGATGCTTCCTCAAGCCCCTCTCAAGCCTATATGTGTAAGGAGGAAGTTAATTTAATGACCTGAGAAAATACTTATGACACTATTCCAGGTTAGCTTGTCAATGGAAAGGCTATTGATCAACCCTCCACATCCACTCCTCCTCCATCTTCCACCCCTCTTCAGATTGAGAAGCCAATTTCTGACACAGTGTTACGCCCACCCAAGGGAACAATTTAAAAAGTGACCTTTAATCCAAGTTCCTGCTCCACCCAAACTACAATATTGTTGAATATTTGGTGCAAGAACCTTGTGCTATGTCAACCCTAGAAGTTCTATAGAACTATCCAAGTCAATGTAGAACCCTTTTGTCAGCCATTGGAGATATGGATCTAGAGGAATTAAATCTAATTACGTTTGATCTGGAATATTTTAAGGAGAGGCTCTCACACCACCTTACATTCCAAATTCAAATTTCTATTGGTGGAAATAACATCAATAACACTATTTGGATGAAGTATCCTCATGTCATGTCTTTGTCTTACCGAAGATCCATTGGTTCTCCTAAACTTAACCAATTTCCTACCACCCTTCAAGCACTTGATGAATGTGGTTTCAAACCTCATGGACTCTTGCAGTCTTTCACTATGACATTGAAGGGTAAAACTATTTTGGTTGATATCGAAGTGGTTGACACAGCCCTGGATTATAATTTGTTACTTGGTCGTAATTGGTTCTATGCGATGATTGACGTTGCATCTTCAATGTTTTGTATTTTAAAATTTCTCCATTAAGAAAACATTTTCACTGTTAACCAACTTGAATATTGCACTTCAAATCTCCACAATTCTGCAATGAATAATTCCCTTTTCTAGGTTCCAGTCTTGGGTATGAGAGTGTAGGAGTATATCTCCTTAAGGATTCCTCGCTCGTGGGGATTTTTCCTTTGCCTCCTCCTGACACCCCATAGGTTGCCACGTTAAATATGATTTCAAATCAAGTGCAACAATCCCTAGAATCACTTGATCCTTTGGTAGTACCTGGTCATTACAAGCATAGTTCATTGTCTCTTTCAAGATCGTTAAAAAATAAAATATACCCCCCTCCATTTGAATCGAGTATTCCTAGTAATCAAATACTTTAACCTTCGTTTCCTTCTCTTAGTGAAAATATTCCTATTACTATCTAGATTCCTAAATGAGGAAAGAAGAAAATTCAATGGAGAAAATGACACTTGGGTGGTAGGTCTCCAAACTATGGACATCATGTTGGAGTGAAGTCACTGGATTCTACCACGCAAGATGGGGGGGAAAATACCTCTAAGGAGACACACTGCTAGGAGGGATCCTCTCTTGGGGGTTGTTCCCATCGTAACACATTAGTATTTTCTAGAAAAAGATTAATCTTGGTTATTTATCGTACTCATAAATACATGAGAATAAGTTACCGAGTATACTTTTATCTTTTTTTCATACTCGTAAAATCTATACTAAAAAGGAACTCTTTGGAGTCTCCTTTAAGCTCTTTTCAAACTCCTTAAATTTGAAAAGATTGTAGAGTGAGATTATTTCCTTTCACACTCGTTAAAAGGTTTGAAAGGACATCTTTCGAGTGATATTTTATCTCTTTTTCGCCCTCGCGAGAATAATTATGAAAAAGGAATACTCTAGTGAAGCATGACTAGAATAGTTCTCCCTTGAATTATTTTACACTTTTTTAGGGCTTGGGAGACTAAATTTATGAAAAATACACACATGGAGTCATATTTGATTTCTTTTTAGACTTTCTAAATGTGAAAATCCACTGAGTTTACCTTCTTTTGGCTCGTAAAATTATGCATTGAGGTACCTATGTGAGTCCAATATCCAGGACCCATACGGGACCGAACCCCTCCTTCTTTAGGTTCGTTAAACGTATGTTGAGGGACTCATCAAATATGAGCTATAACGAGCATTTTTTGTTCTCCTCAAGATTGTTAAAAAACAAAGAGGTACTCACCAATCATGGTGGAGAAAAATTGAAAGAAGTGGGTCAAGTTTTTTGGAATTCATTATGGAAGTTATTGTTGTATCCATTGAACATGACACATGTTTCTATCTCATCTTACAATTGGATAATTTTCTTGTCTTTGATTCATACCAATTCCATGTGGCGTTATAATTTTTCATTACAGTCGAAGAGTGCTCTTATTGTCATAACATTATGTTCTTGGTACTTGTCGATTCAATGCTTCCAAGTCATTTGAGGTGCCTCACAATGTTCAAGGGAAGTTTCATTCTAAACCAACTATCTACCATATTACCAGTTTCTATTCCCGTGTCAGTCCATACTCATTTAATCCACCATCTTACATCACTTTCCTATGTTAGTTTCGTGTCAATGATGCAGCATACATCAAGTCCCTCCTTCGACGAGTCTTTTCCTATCGAATTCAACACATCATCATGGAATTAGACTTAGAAACAAATTAGTACCTTGGAACCTGCATGCCACAATGGAAGGTCTCCTCACTCCCGACAGTAAGTTTACACCATTGACCTATGATTGGATGATTCCATGAATGTTCGACCTCAACTGGAATGTATGAAAGCTACCTTGAGAATCATTTTCATCATTGGTTATTTCACTTTCACTTGTTAACAATATACCTCAATGACCAGTAATCAAGTGGTTTCTACCATGTTCAACATCCAATCATCTATTCACATCGATAAAATTATACCATTTTGGGATTGGGACGAAGACCCTGGGTTTGGCACTCACTATGTTATGTGATTTTCCCGAGCTATAAGGGAGATCATCTAAGCAAGTAAAATATTTCACTACAATCACCATTGATAAAGATCAAATGACCCTCGTTATTTCACATTATGATGACTATTGACCATAATCAAAATAGACTCGGCCGCAAAAATATAATTCAAAATTTCCTTTATCTTATTCGGTTTCACTAGGCAGATTGTAATTAACAATGGTATTGGCATGAATAAGTGTGATCTCGTGAAAAATATTGGGACCATTGCAATATTTGGTGCAACCTGAGAACAAGTTCTTACAACTGGTGTTGTTGTTAGCATGATTGGAAAAATTTGGTGATGGTTAATACTCTACATATTTGATTGTGATGACCAAACATAATGATGATAGATAATGAATCTATAAAAATTAGGTTGATGATATAGACTAAGAAGACCACAGGCAAGGAGTTTAAAAATAGCGTGCTCCTATCTCTGTTATAATAACTCATTGCATATAATTCTCATTTCCATCGGTCTATATGTGTTGTTATTTTTAATTTAACATAGCATTGTTATTATTTTAACTATTAAAATGAATAGGCACATTGATTCAATTCTCTTTTACAAAGAGATATAATGATTCAATGTCATATACCTTTTGAAACACTATATAAACATAAATGATATGTTTAAAGAGGGGTGTTTCTCTGTGAGCTAATTCAGAAGATCAAAAACAGAAGAAGATTCCAAGGAAGAATATGAAACCTGAAACATACACATAAAGTGAGGGTGGAAGGGAGGAACAAGGGAGGATAAGAGTCCTCTACATGTTGGAGCCTGAATAACAGGGAGTTTCAGCTTCCTCAAGTTGGTTCTTGAAAACAGAGGATAGGAGTCCTCTATACGTTGGATCCTAAACAATAGGGAGTTGCAGCTTCCTCAAGTTCGTGCTTGAAAATAGTGGATTGGTGTCTATTTGAGTAGGTGCTCAAATATATAGGAGATTGGTGTCTCCTAGAAATTGTAGCTTGTAAAAGATATAAAAAAATTTATTGTTACATTGAAAATTATGTGTATTGTACCTTCTTGTTGATAAATTGTTATGATTATTATTTTTAATAATTAGATAATTAATAAAAATTTAAGAAAATTAAGCAATATTGATTCACCCCCCTCTCAGTATTGAGGAACATTTCAACACATTTAACTTTTAGCGATTTGTACATCCTTAATTCAATATGTGTATGACCTCTAATGAGCATACAATTTGAGTACGGATTTCTTTCCTTGTACTTTGGAAATTTTAACACTCAATTTCCCTAAATTTATGCCCAATTTCCAACAATCAACTTCAATTCATCGAATTTTTTTCCCAAATGATATTATTTAGCCTTCATTTATCGGAATTGGTATTGAATTAACCAAATTTTGCTAAATTTTGTACCACATTGACTCATATTCTCAGCTACAAGTTTGCAAATGCATTTATTTTTAAAGTTGGCAATCCGTTTTGACAGATAGTTGCATTTTTCTTTGCAATTTTTCTTTGCATCTAGGACAATGACCACATGAGGCATGGAAACAATGAAGCTTGTAGAAAGGATGAAAGAATTGGCCACCATCATCACCATGTTAACTGTAAAAGTTAATAAGATCTCCATCAACCAATCGCCTTCTCGGGGATCCAAGTGTGAAGTCCCAATTTACAACGGATCCTCAAATCTAGAAAAACTTAAGAATTGGATCCTCGACATGGATTCTTGGTTAAGTTAAAACCAATACCCCAATGATGAGAAGGTGCCATTTTCCAAATTAAATCTTATGGGAATTTCCAAACTCTTGATTACATATCAAGCCGCAAAACAATATCTTGTTACTACATGGATGGGGCTGATAGAATCCTTGAGCCTCTCATTCTATTCATTGAATTGCAAACATGATATGAATTTCAAATGGCTCTACCTACATCAGGGTTCTAATATGAATGTATCAGAGTATATTAACCAACACTATTTTGGCATTGAGTACAACCTTTTTCTATTTCAAGTATTGATTAACATATGAAAATGATCTAACTAGACCACCGGTGGTTCCAACTATGTGGATATGGATTATATGGCTAGGAAATGTAGTGTGAGTATGGCTAAAAATATAAGAATTAACGATTTTTTTTGTCTTCCTAAAAACAAACCACCAATTTTGTTTTCATTACCTAATGCATATCAATACAAATAATTATATTTTCTTGGGAAAAAAATAGAGATCAATCTAATCAACATTGTAGTTGTGTGAGAAGATATGAGTTCTAAATATTGATCTCTAGACCACCTTAGATTCTTGAAATATTGTGATTTCAATTAGAATTTATTCAAACTCATGAACTTGTTGCACAGTTGATTAATGAAGGATCATCGTTTTTTGGCAACTAGTCAAGCATCTTGGTTGTGAGAATTCTATCTTTTGGTAGCTCTCTTTTCTTAAATATACTCATTTGAATGTTTTACTAATAAGATTCACTTGTCACCTTGTTATTAATATTATCCCTTTCATAACCCATGCCCATCAGATTATGGCACTAATCAAAACAAATGTTTTATAAGAATAATGTGTTTTCTATTTAGAACTAATCATTTGTAATTTTAGAGCATAGAAGTGGTAGATCTGCAAGTTTCTTTTCATATTCAAGAGGAAACTATCACAATTTTTTTAAGTTTAAGTGTTGATTCAAGAAGTATATTCTCACAAATCTAAAATTTATGCTTGTTGGTTTGAGGTATAAACACACATAAATATAATTTTTATTGCAAATTGCAGCAAGTTTCTATTGCACTTTTGAAGTGTCTTATTGTTGGTTCTGATGCATTTTTGCTTCAAATCATTAGGGATTCTCCCTTGGATCTAGCAGTGTTTTCTAGATCCAATAATGTGTTTTCTATTTTGAACTAATTATTTTCAATTTTACAGCATAGAAGTGGCAAATATGCAAGTTTTTTGTAGATTCGAGAGGAAATTGTCATAGATTTTTTATGTTTGAGTGTTTATTTGAAGCATCTTCTTGCAAATATATAATTTATGCTTGTTGGTTTGAGGTTTAAATGCACAAAAATATAAGTTTTATAGGAGATTGCAGTAAGTTTCTATTGCATATTTGAAGTGTCTTATTGTTGGTTTTGATGGAATTTTGCTTCAATTCATTAGGGTTTATCCCTTGTATCCAACACACATTAGTTCTTAAGAGAGAGGAGTGGTGTTTGTGACAACAACAACATTCCTTGATGTCCACTTGGGGCCCTTCAAAAAATGGATCACTTCAAGTGTTGACAGGACCCACATATATTTCACTATTATGGAAACATATGATCATATTCTAGTTCTTCCAGGATGTATAATATCATAGTCTACTGATTAAATAAATAAACTTTCTAACATTATTAGAACTAATCTAGAATATGGCTCTACAGTTTTCTTTGCGCTCAGTTTGGGGGGCTAGGTTTTCCACAAGAAATCCATAACCCCCAGGCTTCCCATTGTTACCCTTTCCCCTCACCTTCACCCCTCTTATCCCTATCCTCATCCCTTATTTTCCCTCAATTTATGTGGATTCACAACTCTCCCTTGTCCACGTTTCCCTTGCTTCTACAAAATTTATTCCCAGATCACATCAAATGGTTGATCCACTGGAGGATCTCAAGATCCTTGACTACACGATGGATTATGGACCTAGCCACTGAGATATATACTTCCTTTTTGTTTTACCACCAACGAAACCTTTCTGTCCCCCCTGAATCCTTCTCCCCCTCTCGACTACATTTGTTTTTCCACTTCTCCACTAGATTCACTTGCGCCTCTAGATCTATTGTACCCCCACTTACCATCCCCTGATTTACACTCTCCCAGAAATAATGAACCTATAATTCCTCTCTTCCTCTCTTGTACATATCTTCCCCTTTTTCCGCAAGTCTCCCCCTCCTCTCCCCTAGACAATGCCTCACTCTCACTGTTTTCCTCCTCCCCCTTCTTACCAATTTTGTATCACACTCAGTAACAGGTGGTTTCCATGATGATAGGTTTTGTTATTTCTCTTACATTAGACTTGTTCATGTCAGGATAACCTTGGACACCTTTCCCTGACTCCAAGAAAGTCTCTATTGGAATGGACCTGCCATGAAATTCCAAAAAATGCATAAAGAAGTAGGAAGGGGCCATAAACTTAACACTTGGAGATGGTATCAAGATCAATGATATTATCACCATGCAAAATATCACCTTGGTTGGAATATTTGCAAGTAAGAGTCCTTCTCTTGACTCGCTTAAGGATTGAACTGCGACAAATGTTTCCACCTTTCTTGGGTATGACCCATCCAACCTTGTTCTAGAGAAAGGGTGGCTAGCATGGACATTCAGATTAGAGAAAGAAACCTCCACTATTCTCTTAGGGCATTGGTACTATGGAAATCAATCCATCTATCTAAAATTCAATACTCCCAATTTTAATGCCTCCATTGCACGTCGAGAAATCACCCCAATTTTGGTAGGGCTTCACAAATTTCCTATATTCTTCTAGATGGAAGATATCTTTCAAAACATTGGTACCAACTTGGGGAAATTCTACTAAATGAATCTTTCCTACAAGAAAATAGGATATATGGCCATGGAACACATCTTGGTTGGACTCAAGTTGACAAATGGGCTTACAAATTGCATCTCCATACAACATTAAGGGCACACTTTCACACAAGAACTGAACTATGAAGAAATTCCATTTATATGTGGTCGTTGTCATGTCTATAGAAATTTGGAAAACGATTGTCCCCTGCAAGTGAAAAAATGGAAATGTGTCAAGAAATATTCCTCTAATTCTCAAGGGACTACTCTCCTCGACCCACCTTCATCGGTTCCTCATACAATGCAAGTGGACTCTCCAACTCTAGTTATGGATTAGGACACTCCTACCAAATTGAAACATGCTCCCACAAACTTGGTGATGTCTACTCTTCCAGGTAAGCTTTGCCTTCCTTCTTCGAATTCTCTTCCTTTGTCCTCTTATTTTGCACAGGATCTTCATGAATCCCCTTCACTCTCTCCTCCCAAAAAACCTTTTTACCTATCTTTTATGGAAGGGCTCTTGGGCATCTCTAGTCCTATCTCAGTTCCTCTCATTTCTCTCCTTCCCCCTATCATTTTTGAATGCCCCCTTTCCCCTTATCCTCCCCTCTGTACTTTGGTCACCTGCTCACCTCCAACATTTTCCCCTCCTCCTTCCCTCCCCCCTATCACCT